>CM047747.1:7457864-7750951 GCA_026225825.1 Pistacia integerrima
ATATCTTCAAAACAAGTTGGAATTAGGCCAGAAAGCTTATTGTAGGAAAGATTCAGATATACCAAACTCTCCAGGTTACATAACTGAGATGGTATCTCTCATTTGAGTAAGTTATGACTCAAATCTAGTTCCGACAGTTGAAACAGCTTCCCCAATTGGAATGGAATTTCGAGGTTAAACTGATTGTTTCTCAAATTTAAGTAGTGCAATTTTGACAAGTACCCTAAATCTCCTGGGATTGACTTGCTTAATCTATTTATTGACAAGTCAAGGTACTCAAGTTCTGTAAGTAAACCAACTTCATGAGGTATACCACCAAAAAGTTGATTCCCAGTTAAAATAAGCTTGTTAAGAGAAGTCAGCTTTCCAAATTCCATTGGAATCTCTCCAACTAAATGATTTGAAGAAAGGTCAAGCTCATGTAGTTCGGTTGAGTTTTGAATCTCAGGCAAGATGCTCCCAGTAATATTATTCCCCGAAATATTTAAAGTGCCTAACTGTGAGCACTTTCCCCAAGTAGATGAGATTTCACCATAAAATTTGTTATGACTAAGATCTATGAAATTTAGACTTGGATAGATGCCAAAATCTTCAGAAATATTTCCAATGAAGTGGTTTTTTTGAAGGCGAACTCTAATTAAGCTTGTGCAATTTCTCAAATATTTGGGGATACGGCCAAGCAAATGGTTCTCACCAATGCCAAAGTGCCTAAGTGATCCACTTCGACAAATATTACTAGGAAGAGAACCAGAGAAGTAATTTTGAGACAACACTAACGTAATCAACTTCAAGAGATTTCCAATCTCATGAGGGATTGAACCAAAAAGATTGTTATAAGAAAGATACAAATATTTAATGTTGCTCAAATTTCCAATGGAATGAGGAATAGAGCCATTCAGTTGATTGTGGCTCAATTTTAGAGCCGAAAGGGACTTCAAGTTGCCGATCTCCATGGGAATGGTGCCAAAAAGGTTGTTGGCATAGAGGTATAGAACATTTAAGTTGCTCAAATTTCCAATGGAGGGAGGAATAGAGCCATTCAGTTGATTGTGGCTCAATTCTAGATCCGAAAGGGACTTCAAGTGGCCTATCTCCATAGGAATGGTGCCAGAAAGTTTGTTGGCATAGAGGTGTATAACATTTAAGTTGCTCAAATTTCCAATGGAGGGAGGAACAGAGCCATTCAGTTGATTGTGGCTCAATTCTAGATCCGAAAGGGACTTCAAGTGGCCTATCTCCATAGGAATGGTGCCAGAAAGGTTGTTGGTATAGAGGTATAGAACACTTAAGCTACTCAAATTTCCAATAGAGGGAGGAATATAACCACTCAGTTGATTTTCGCTCAAGTCTAGATCCAAAAGGGACTTCAAGTTGCCTATTTCCTTAGGAATAGAGCCAGACAACTTATTGACAGAAAGGTAAAGGGTGTTTAGATTTGTTAGGTGACCGATTTGAGCAGGGATAAAACCAAAGAGTTCATTCCGACTTAGATCAATGTATGCAAGATTGGGAAATATTGAAAAAGACAGTTCATGAAGAGTACCTTTTAAATTTGCACTGGTCAGGTTAATACTAGTGATACTTCCGGCATGGTTGCAAGAGATTCCAAACCAAGTACATGGGCTTATTTTGGTTTTGAGGTGGGTAGAAGTATTTATAGCATTCACAGAAGAAAGAGTCCATGATGACAGACGAGAATGGCTTTGGTTTTGAAGCATGGCTTTCCATTTGAGAAGAGCCAATGCTTCTTGAGTAGAATTAGAAGCAACATCAAGTGAAGAATATTGTGACATAACAACAAACAAGACTAGGGAAACAAGTGAAAAAACTCTCTTCAAGTTTGACAACCCCATTGTTTTTTATATTATGTAACTCATATCATAATTTGGAAACTCTTATATATATATATAAGCAACTCATAATACATAATTTAAGGCTTGAAAAGTTTCCTCCTCTAATTTCACTCTCATTGAATAAAAATTTCTACAACCTCTTGATGTGGGTACTAATCTTTCGTATCCTCTGTCAATGACAGATGCATATATGCTCAAACGTATTAGACTTGACTTAAAAGGGTCCCTGTCTTGCATTCATTCCTAATTTAACAACGAAATTTAAAAATATAGAAGTGGACCACTTCAATTTTCTAACTATAATAGTAGCTCTAATTGGCAAATTAATTGTTCACATAGTTTTCTAGCACTAACAGGTGAATGGAGTTTGATGGAAATAGATTTTGATCTGAAGGTGACAACTCTAATGTTCATATGGTGAATGCAACTCCATACATGTGTATAGTCAGGATCTTGTAACTTACAAGACATTGGTGCTTGAAAGTCTCCGATTCCAATTTTGTTGTTTTGTTGAGAAATTCTACACATAAATTTTCTGCAACTTGCCCCTTGATCATGTTGACAATAAATATGCTTATTCTTCCTCTAGGTATTTTTAAGAAATTTTATAACATAAATTAAGTGATGGAAGTCTATAATCTTGGTAGTAAGTTTCAATGTTTCTTTACAATGATACACTTGTAACTACCAATGATAATCAATGGTAGAGTCAAAAAATTAAGTTTCGAGGGGTTACATTATATATTTTAATAAATAAATAAATCATCCAGAAAATACATTTTAAGTGGTGAAAAATAATTTTATGTATAAAATTAAATTTTTTTTATTGGAACCTGCACGGGTAGCATCGCCCCTGACAATAATAAAAGTGAAAAATAAGATGAACTTATAATATACAACATTGACATAGCATGTTCCAAGTATGGAGTAAATATTGATTTCACAATAAACTTACGAAAGGGGTACAAATGCATTAGCGACATATTAGTCAGAATCTGAAAATATAATATTGTAGTAACATATAATAATACTTGTATGAGCGAAATACATGTATAAGAAAAAAGAGGGAGTTTCCGAGAAAGTGTGACATGCAAAATCGGAATTGGATTATGAAATCAACTATAGTTATTTGTTTGAAGTATGACCGTAATTAGTATAAAAAATAATTGATGTAAAAGAGATTTGGTCAATAGAGGAATGTAAAGTAAGACTGGTAGTAAAGACTAGCAGGAAACAGTCTTATTCAATCACTAATAAAAAATAAATATTGAGTGGTTAAATGTTAACTTCTTGGTTACTTATTTATATAATTGGATGCCCAACTATATAAAATTATTTATTTGGGATATTTTTTTATTTGAAAGTTGGGGACATTTGTAGAATTTTCCAGAGGCGAATTTTATTCAATCACTAATCAAAAATAAATATAGAGTGGTTAAATGTTAACTTCTTGATTACTTATTTATGTTATATAATTGAATGCCCAACTATATCAAGAAGATTTTTCATGCCGCATCATATGTATAATAGTCAATTGGGGGTTTTTGCAATACCAAAAATATTTTTAGATAGTCAAATCATGTTCTTGATTGGTCTAAAATTCGGTATATATTTTGTTCAAATATTAAAAATAATAACATTTTTTTAGTAAAAAATAATTAACAATTTGAGTATTTTTAGATTATTTCATTAATAATTATCTGATAAAGCTTTTTAAAACATTTTGTGTTGCACCCTAAATGAGCTTCTATTCCACTAAAACCAATATTACAGATGATGGAATCAAATTTACGCAAATTGAGGGATTAGGGAGACGTTATCGATGCCATTTAAATGAAAACCCTCATTTTATAAAAGATTTTGGCTTTTAAACGAGGGATATTATCAATTTAGGTACAATTTTTTTCATGAAATAAGAAAACTGGACACAAATTTCAATTTTTTCAATTTAGAGATAAGTATTTTTGTTCAATTTAAGGACAAAACGGACACCAATTTCAATTTGTTCAATTTTTGAACACTAAATAACTTTGTTCAATTTATGGACACTTGCAGATAACTTTCACATAAAACAATAAAGAAACTTAGATACCCCTAGTTATTTACTTGGTTTTAGTCTTTTAATTTTAAATTTAAGAACTAAAAAAATCAATTAAAAGTATTAAAAAAAAAAATTTGTTTGATTTCGAAGTGTAAATATTAAAAATAATAAGAAAATAATAAATAATAAAACAATTTAATTAAAAAGAGAAAAGCCAGTTTTAGAATTAAATTAAAAGCTGACAAAAAAAAATTTATTTAAAAGAAAGGACAACCATTTTTATTTTAAAGTTTTAAAAAATATAAAATCAAAAGAAAAAAGAAATGAGGCTTATTTAATAAAATTGTTTATTAATGTCTCATCACATTTTTTTTTTTTTTTTTTTTTTGGCCTTGGTTGGTCACATATTAATTGATGTAGTAAAGTATTATTGTTCAGTAGTAAACAAGTAAATGTACATAATCTAGTGGAGTTTATAATAAAAATTAATTAATATGACTTTTGTTTATAAAAAGTTCAGTCAGATCTTACATAAGAAGCATTTTATTCGGTAGTAAATAAAAAACATGTTTGTCTAAGCTTATAAGCTAATAAAACCAACTTATAAACTCTAAAATCAAGTTGACCTATTTGTTTATAACATTTTGAGTTTATAAGCCAAAAAAAAAAGTTCAGAAAAACCTACTTTTTTTTTTTTGGGAGCTTATAAACACTCTATTTATAAGTTACATTGACAAAATATATTACCACATTACTCTTATATAATTTTTAAATTTTATCATATAACCTTATTTTAATATTTCAAACAACTCACGCTTCTAAAATTATAAATTTATTTTTTATTGAAATTTTATTTTTTTTGAATATAATTATAATTAACTATATTTGTTCATTAGTTTATTTTGTATAAAGAATCTAAAAATTATTCTTATAAATTTTTAATAAATTATTTGTTTATAAAGTATTTGTTTATTTAAGTCCAAAGTTAAATTATATTGTAATAAGATCGAAATATATTTTGATAATATTATAATAAAAAGTTGACTTAATATAATTTATTATTTGATAACATAGTGTAACACTCTTTTTAGTTATTTTAATAATAAAATATACTTATAAATCACATTTTATTAACACGCTGTTTATCAATTATATATAAATATTTTAACCAAATACGAAACTATTTAAATTTTAAATACTTATAAACTCAAATTACCTTATAAACATAAACTAATTTTCATAAACTTGATTAAATGAGCTCTAATTATACAAGAAATTTTGATCTCTTAACTTAACATGAGATGGAAATGGTATGGAAGGACGTGTCATTTAAGATGTTTAAATTGATAACGAAACGTCAATGGTATCTGCACGGGCTTCAGCGCCACACTAAATGCAATTTTCTATTGTTTTATTAAATTGATAACTCATAATTTCCGACTAATTCAACTTAATTTGGCTCGTAATCAGTATAAATAATATGGTCAAAGCTATGGCTAAGAATTTTCCACATAAGCAAATATATTCTGGTTCAATTTTAAGGATTTAATTTATTTGAAGATTCTTATTATTGCCACATTCTACACGTTAAATATTTCAACCTCACAATTGTATGATCCAAAAGTTTAATGATAAACAATATCAACATAACTAAGTCCAATTAATTCATTATTTGATTAAACTACAGATGTTGAGATATTATGGCTTGCTTTCCAATTTATTTTCATGTGAAATTGTATGTCTTTAGGAAAACTATTTAATAAAAAATACAATTATAAATATGAATATAATTTAGGAGTCCTATTAAGAATTATAATATGAATCCTATTAAGAAAAAAATATCATATATACTATCTACAAATATAGAGGTGAGAACCAATTCAACATTATGAGAGAATATGAGACCACAGAATATTTGATGTAAGGGTTATTAAACACCATAGGGAGAGCGTCTTAGAAACTGAGATTGTTTCCGCTCTAAATACTTAGTTGAGCGTGGTTGTTTTCGCTTTGTTTTTTGTGTATTGTGTACTCTTGTATATGGTGTTCATGAAACTATATTGAATTTCTTTCATCCGTAAATATAGGCATATAATGCCAAATCACATAAATATCATGTCTCTTTGTATGGTGTGATTTTATTCCTATGTTATTTATCTCAAAAGAATGTTTTCAACTACGCGATCTCCTAACAATAGACACTAGCTCAATTTTATAACTGAATAATATGATATAAATCAAAAGTTCTAGACTGTGGAAACATAAATAAATAAATAAAAAAGAAAGAAAGCACAAAAAATTCAAAAAGAGAACTTATGATATTTGGTTTTTACTATTAATATTCCAACTTTCCGAAACGATTGTGCAAATCCCCAAAACTTAAAATCAATGGAATTGATATAAATTGATATGTCATATTTTTATTTATTAAATTCATGTTATAAATGCTTTTTCTTTTTTGAAATTTAGTTAGTTATATATCAAGTAACACTCTTGTAAAATTTAAAAAAAAATGATGTTTATAGCGTGAAGTTATCAAACCAAGCTGAAGAAGCATGTTTAGTAGTGGAAATTTATGGCAGAAAGCCTTAGAGGACATAAAATCTATAATTATCTAGTTCATCGCATGTAAATTAAACTCTATAACCATTATGTAAAACCGAAGAACTCCTACTAGGGTTTAGAGATATGGTCTCAGAATTGAGTGGATAGAGATCACCCCTTGATGTAAGGTTTCTTACGCACTCTGAATTGATAGAGTAGAGATCGTGTGGAGATGTGGTGGAAGATCCAACCCACGTTTTGTCTGAAGAAAAGTTTGGGGCGATTGAGAGTCCTCTTAAATTCTAGTCAAGTTGTTGTAATGATAGATGCATGTATGCTCGGACGTATTAAATACAGAGAGGTGGACCACTTCAATTTTCTAACTGTGATAGCAACTCTAATTGGCAAATGGAAACAGATGTTGATATGAAGGTGACAACTCTAATGTTCATTGTATGATGAATGCAACTCCATACATATGTGTATGGTCAGGATCTTGTAACTTGCAAGACATTGGTGCTTGAAAAGTCTTCAATTCCAATTTTGTTGTTTTGTGGAGAATTCTTCACATAAATTTTCTGCAACTTGCCCTTGATCATGTGGATAATAAATATGCCGTAGTTGACACCCTAGTTAAGGTCTTTGTAGAGTAGGATATTTAATTAAACACTATGACAAAGTTGATATCCTAATCAAGGTCTTTGTATTATAGAGTTCAGATTATCCTCTTATGAGTGGTTCTGTTTTTACAATAAATTTTCATCACTTATTTCCCTTTCTCTTAAATCTTTACCATCTTGACAAATCAAATCATTCTAATTTATGAACATCATAATTTTCATTTAAAGTTAGCATTTCTAATTTTACCTAATAAATAGAACATTGATCACTATCCAACTTTGCCAACCTCGTTTCCTTCTTTATTTGATTCCGGAAACACAATGACAAATACAAAAAGGAAAAAATAAAAAATAAAATATAGCTTCCTTTTGAAAATATATTGAAATCTTTGATAATTTGTAGGAGTACAATCTAATGTTGTAATCCAATTCAATTAATTTTCAACTATATTGTATTTGTATTTCAATCTAAACATCTATATTGAACTAGCATTGAATTCATATGAATGAATTCTTAACAATATGGATGAATCAACTTTAAATTTAAGCATTGACTCAATCATACATAGATTTTCACAAGAAAAACAATCAACTAGTTAAGTTGATTGAATTGATTTTATAAAATTTTCAATTAAATCCAATCCATCAAACCAGTTCTTTAAGTATATGATCTAATCCCATTTTTTAACTTAACGAATTCAACCAAAAATAAAAATTTAGTTAAGTAGGTTAAATTTGTTACCTTTCATTGATTTATTTGTATGTTTGGAACTATCCAAATATAATATAAATTTTCTTTTATCAAAAAATAAGTCATATAATAAAATTATAAAATTCATTGTGATTATTTATACATTGAATATTGATGTTGCAATTGAGAGAGGAAGAGAAAGCAACAATTCTCGTCTATAATGAAAATGAAAATCAACTTCTTTAAAATTGATGAAAATGTTATTGTGCATGATTGGAGGATGAGACCTGAGAAGTGAGAAGTCATCAACTAAAGAATCTCTTAGTCAAGTGTTTCTCGTTTTGATAGAATCGTCCTCATGCTTGCATCATTATCAATAATAATGTTTATCGTATCATGAATGCAACCTCCACATATGCATATATGTATAGTCAGGCTCTTGTAACGTACAAGACTTAGTGCTTGAAAAGTCTCTAATTCTAGGTTTGTTGTCTTGTGGAGAAATTCTACACACAAATTTTCTGCTACTTGCCCCCTTATCATGTCACCATGTGGACACTAATTTTGCCTTTTCTTCCACTAATAAAATGATGTTATGTCAAGCAATGAAATTCTAATAACGTAGTTGACACTTTAGTCAAGGTCTTTGTCTTATAGAGTTAAGGTTATCTTCTCATGTGAGTGGTTTTGCTTCTATGACAAATTTATGTCACTTAGCTCCCTTTCTCTTGAATCTTTACCATCTTTACTAATCAAGTAATTCTAAATCTAATTTAAGCTTTAACTACTGAAAAAATAAAAATAAAAAAATCAGTCGAATCTTACATAAGAAACATTTCAATTCGTCCGGTAGTAAATAAAAAACGTGTTTGTCTAAGCTTATAAGCTGATCAAACTAATGTATAAGCTCTAAAATCAAATTAACCTGTTTGTTTATAACATTTTAGGCTTATAAACCAAAAAAATAAGTTGGGGGAACCTACTTATTTTTAGGAGCTTATAAGCACTTTTATATTGACAAAATATGTTACCACATTACCGCTATTTAATTTTAAAATTTTATCATATAATCTTATTTTAATATTTTAAACAACTCACGCTTCTAAAAATTATAAATTTATTTTTGATTGAAATTTTATTTTTTTGAATATAATTATAATTTATTATATTTGTTCATTAGTTTATTTTATATAAAGAATCTAAAAATTATTCTTATAAATTTTTAATAAAATATTTGTCTATAAAGTATTTGTTTATTTAATTCTAAAATTAAATTATATTGTAATAAGATCGAAATATATTTTGATAATATTATAGTAAAAAATTGAGTTAATATAATTTATTATTTGATAAAACAATGTAGTACATTTTTAGTTATTTTAATAATAAAATTTACTTATAAGCCATATTTTGCTAAACACATTAGTTACTTATCAGTCACTTATAAATGTTTTAATCAAATACGTAACTGCTTAAATTTCAAATGCTTATAAATTTAAATTACCTTATAAACACTAGTTACTTATTGTTTAAGCTTATAAGCTGGTCAAACTAGTTTATAAACTCTAAAATTAAGCTGACATGTTTGTTTATAACTTTTTTGAGCTTATAAGAAAAAAAAAAGTTAGGGGGAGGCACTTTTTTTTTTTTTTCTTCTTATAAGCACTCTGCTTATAAACTAGTTTGACCAAGTATATTACCAAATTATCCTTATTTAATTTTAAAATTTCATAGTATACCCTTGTTTAATGTAGTACCCTTTTTAGTTATTTTATAATCAAATGTACTTATAAGTCATATTTTACTAAACACGTCAACTACTTATCCATAACTTATAAGTACTTTAACCAAACATGTAATTGTTTAAAATTTCAAATACTTATAAGCTAAAATGATCTTATAAGTTCAGACAAATACCCCCTTATAAGTTAATTTTTATAAACTTGATTATTTGGACTCTAATTATACAAGAAATTTTGATCCCTAGCTTAACATGAGATGGAATGGTATGGAAGGACGTGTCATTTAAGATATTTAAATTGATAACGAACGTCAATGGTATCTGCATGGGCTTCAACGCCACACCGATTGCAATTTTCTATTGTTTTATCAAATTGATAACTCATAATTTCCGACTAATTCAACTTAATATGGCCAGTAAGTAGTATAAATAATATGGTCTAAGCTATGGCTAAGAATTTTCCACATAAGCAAATAAATTCTAGTTCAATTTTAAGGATTTAATTTATTTAAAGATTCTTATTATTGCCACATTCAACACGTTAAAAATTTCAACCTCACAACTGCAGGATCCGAAAGTTTAATAGTAATTTTGTTTTTCTGTTTTAGTTTCTAATAAACAATATCAACATAACTAGGTCCAAATAATTCATTATTTGATTAAGCTACAGATGTTGGGATATTGTAACTTGCTTATTTATTTACATGTGAAATTATATATCTTTAGGAAAACTATTTAATAAAAAATACAATTGTAAATAGGAATATAATTTAGGAGTCCTATTAAGAATTAGAATATGAATCCTATTAGAAAAAGAATATCTCATATGCTATCTATAATTATAGGGGTGAGAACCAATTCAAGATTATGAGAGAATGTGAGACTACACGGTATTTGATATAAGGGTTATTAAACACCATGGGAAAAGTGTTTTAGAAACTGAGAATGTTTTCGCTCTAAGTACTGGGTTGAACATGGTTGTTTTCGCTTTGTTTTATGTTTTTGGTTTATAGTATTGTGTACTCTTGTACATCGTATTCATAAAACTATATTGGCATTCTCACATCCGTACATGTAGGTGGATAATGCCGAATCACTTAAATACTATGTCTTTTTGTGTGATGTGATTTTATTCCTATGTTATCTATCTCGAAAGTATGTTTTTAATTGTGCGATCTCCTAACAATAGACACTAGCTCAATTTTGTAACTAGAAAATATAAGATAAATCAAAAGTTCTAGACTATAGAAACATAAATAAATAAATAAAAAAGAAAGAAAGCACAAAAAATTCAAAAAGAGAATGTATGATATTTAGTTTTTACTATTAATATTCCAACTTTCGGAAACCATTGTACAAATCCCCAAAACTTAAAATCAATGGAATTGATATAAACTGATATGTCATATATTTTTTTATTAAATTCATGTTACAAACGTTTTTTATTTTTGGAAATTTAGTTAGTTATATATCAAGTAACACTCTTGTAAGAATTTAGAAGAAAGAAAAGATGTTTATAGCGTGAAGTTATCAAACCAAGCTGAAGAAGCATCTTCAGTCGTTGAAATTTATGGCAGACAGGCTTTAGAGGACGTAAAATCTACAATTATCTAGTTCATCTCATGTAAATTAAACTCTAGAACCAATATGTAAAATTGAAGAACTCTTATTAGGGTTCAGAGATATGGTCTCATAATTGAGTGGACAGAGATCCTCCCTTGATGTGAGGTTTCTTATGCACTCTAAATTGATAGAGATCATGTGCACACCCACGTTTTGTCTGAAGAAAAGTTTGGGGCGATTGAGCTTCCTCTTAAATTCTGGTTAAATTGTTGAAATGACGGATGCATGTATGCTCAGAGGTATTAGACTTGACTTAAAAGCGTCTATGTCTTGCATTCATTCTTTATTTAATAATGAAATTTGAAAATACAGAGAGGTGGACCACTTCAATTTTCTAACTATGATAGCAACTCTAATTGGCAAATTAATTGCTCACGGTACATGCATCTATCATTCATTCATGTAATGACAGATGCACGTATGCTTAGAGGTACCGACTGGTGAACAAAGTCTGATGGAAACAGATGTTGATATGAAGGTGAAAACTCTAATGTTCATTGTATGATGGATGCAACTCCATACATATGTATATGGTCAAGATCTTGTAACTTGCAAGACACTGGTGCTTGAAAAGTCTTCAATTCCAATTTTGTTGTTTTGTGGAGAAATTCTTCACATAAATTTTCTGCAACTTGCCCCTTGATCATGTGGACAATAAATATGTCGTAGTTGACATCCTAGTCAAGGTCTTTGTAGAGTAGGATATTTAATTAAAAGCTGTAAAGAAGTTGACACCCTAGTCAAGGTCTTTGTATTATAGGGTTTAGATTATCCTCTTATGAGTGGTTCTGCTTTTACAATAAATTTTCATCACTTATTTCCCTTTCTCTTAAATCTTTACCATCTTGACAAATCAAGTAATTCTAATTTATGAACATCAAAATTCTCATTTAAAGTTGGCATTTCTAATTTTACCTAATAAATAGAATATCGATCACTATCCAGTATTTGGTTCCGAAAATACAATGACAAAGACAAAAAGGAAAAAAAAAAAAAAAAAAGAAGATATAGCTTCCTTTTGAAAATATATCAAAATCTCTGATAATTTGTAGGAGTACAATCTAATGTTGTAATCCAATTCAATTAATTTTCAAGTATATATATTGTATTTGTATTTCAATCTAAACATCTATATTGAACAAGCATTGAATTCATATGAATGAATTCTTAACAATATGGATGAATCAACTTTAAATTTAAGCATTGACTCGATCACACATAGATTTTCACAAGAAAAGCCATCAACTAGTTAAATTGATTGAATTGATTTTACAAAATTTTCAATTAAATCCAATACATCAAACCAGTTCTTTAAATATATGATCTAATCCCATTTTTAAACTTAATGAATTCAACCAAAAACAAAAATTTAGTTAAGTAGGTTAAATTTTTTGTTTGGAACTATCCAAATATAATATAAAACTTTTTTTTATCAAAAAATAAGTGATATAATAAAATTATAAAATTCATTGTGATTATTGATGAATATTGAATATTGATGTTGCAATTGAAAGAGGAAGAGAAAGCAACAATTCTTGTCTATAATGAAAATGAAAATCAACCTTCTTTTAAATTGATGAACATGTTATTGTGCATGATTGGAGGATGAGAACTGAGAAGTCATCCACTAAAGAATCTCTTAGTCAAGTCTTTCTTGTTTTGATAGAATCGTCCTCATGCTTGCATCATAATCAATTATAATGTTTACCGTATCGTGAATGCAACCTCCATATATACATATGTGCATAGTCAGGCTCTTGTAACGTACAAGACTTGGTGCTTGAAAAGTCTCAAATTCCAAGTTTGTTGTTTTGCTGAGAAATTCTACAAACAAATTTTTCTGCTACTTGCCCCCTTATCATGTCACCATGTGGACACTAATTTTGCCTTTTCTTCCACTAAGAAAACGATGTTATGTCAAGCAATAAAATTCTAATAACATAGCTGGTACTCTAGTCAAGGGTTTTTGTCTTATAAGGTTAAGATTATCTTCTTATATGAGTGGTTTTGCTTCTATGACAAATTTTTGTCACTTAGCTCCTTTCTCTTGAATTTTTACCATCTTTACTAATCAAGTGATTCTAAATCTAATTTAAGCTTTAACTACTGAAAATAGACCTTGAAGACTACACATTAGGTTACCATCTTTCTTTCTTCAAGTTCTTTGTCTTGTCACTTGAGCTTCCGTGCTACTTCCTTAGCGCCAAATTTGGGCAAACTTTTTTTCCTTTCCGTTGGACCAAATTTTGGTTTTTATAATCACGCAGTGGGGAAATCATAAGTAAAATATGGGTCATGATTTTTGGTTCTCACCTTTTCTTTTAATAGTCTCACATTTTAACTCTTTTTTTTTTTTTTTTTGACAAGTTTAATTTAAATTAAATTATTATAAAGAACACTATACGTTTTAACATGTTTTAATTGCTCACTCCAGTAATTAAATAGACCAATTTTAATTCCTTCATAGATTATTATATCTCATGTTCAAAGTTACAAGAAATGATTTTTAGGTTTGAATTTCAAATTTATTAAGTAAACGAGAGGTGTTACAAAATTTTTATTAGATATAAAATATATGATTTCACAATATATATATATATATATTGTGAAATCATATATTTTATATCTAATAAAAATTTTGTAACACCTCTCGTCACGCACGAAGGAGAAGTAAAAAACATTTTGTGGGCTTATAAGTTATTAAAAAACATTTTGGGTTGAAGCCTAGTAAAAAAAGCTTTCGTACTTTTAGAATAACAAATGTATAATTTTTATCTACTAGGGAGTAAATTAAAATTTAATCGAAATTTATTCTCATCTTATTTCCATATGTAAAACCCAATTATTGGAATGAATATAAAAAAAAATAAGAATCTTTTTCTATCAAAACAAAAAATAAAATCAATTTTAAAGTTTAAATATTATTTGAATTTTTCGAAGAATTTGATGGAAGTCTATATTGATCTTGGTATTAAGTGAGATTTCAAAAGAAATTTTATAACATAAATGTGGTGTAATTAATAAGGAGAATATCAGAATACTAACAAATTAAATGATGGAATTCTATAATCTTGGTATTAAGTTTCAATGTTTCTTTACAATGATAAATGCATTAGCGACATATTAGTCAGAATCCAAAAATCCCAGCTATGATGGTTCACAATCGCAATATAAATATGAGTAAACGACATATTCCCACCCAAGGTTTGACGAAATCCTAGGTGAGTACCACAGGTTTCATTTATTCCATATTCACACCCTTAAAGTAACAGTGTTATGAACTTTTAGGGTTTAGGACGTGCAATTACCATAATGCCCCTAACCCTAAATTAATAAATTATGTTTTAACCCCTAATTTATTAGAATTATAAAACTTACCATTTTATTTTCAAATTATATCAAAAACACCCCCGGTCATTACACACCCTCATCAGCGATCCAGTCTGAATACATTCGACGACGTCGAACGTCCTGGTCACTCCATCACCTTCCCCGTATTCCATCGTCCAAAACCCCTCTCATTCCCGACTCATTTGCCCCTCCAATCGCCGGCACCGTTAGACTTAGGGTTTTGACGTTCTTCACCGGATTCCGGTCGATTCCGGCGGTGAAAATCCAATTGGACACCACCAATGAAACCACCGTATCCAGATCTATAAATTCCCCATGTCCCCAGCAGCCGTCTCATCGTCATTCGCCGGCCGAGAGTTCGTGTTCTTGGTAGTTTTTCGATGAAGGTGGACGGCAAGCGGTGGAGCTGCGTGGCTGGAAAGCGTTAGGGGTTTTGTAGGTGAGGATTGGAGGAGTCAAATGGTGGTGACAAGGGTGATTTTGGGTGGAAAAAATCGCCCGAAAAAAGAGCGTTTAGGTGCGCTGCGCGAGGTGGTGGTCGCTAACGTGCGCCGCCCATGTAAAATGACCAATTTACCCCTTTACCGTTATATCAAACGTTTTTCCGTCACTTTAAGGGTGGGAATCTAGAATAAATTGAACCTGTGGTACCCACTTGAGATTGCGTCAAACCTTGGGTGGCAATATGTCGTTTACTCTATAAATATTAATTAGGACCAAAAAAAAAAAAAAAAAAAAAAATCTATTATGATTTTGTAGTTCATCATATGTAAATTGAGCTCAAGAACTATGATCTTCAGTTGATGTAAGGTTTCTTATGCACTCTGAATTGATAAGAGTAGAAGCAAAACAATTCAATACGGCTCCATGTCTGGCACCTTCGCACATGATATTGTTTGTAGTAACATTTGGGCCCTCACAATTAATATGGAGTGATTGATAATCTGGAACATCTATAATGCAATCATTAGCATGGTTGTTAGTATCCTACGATATCCGATATATATCATATGATACGATTCAATACAAGTCGTCAATGATACGTATCAGAAAGTGTATCCTAAACCATTCGATACGTTGATATGTATCCTACGATACGATACGTATCCATTCGTATCCTTAAAAATATCGATATAAATCGATACGACTTTATTAATTTGGACCAAAGGTCCAAAAACAATTTCGGGTCGGGTCACCCAACCCGATTCACTAAAACCTGTCCAAATTTACCTATTTTGCATGGAGAAAGTGAAGAGGAATATGTATTGCCCATTTTACATGATAATAATAATATGAGTGAAGATATAGATATTGACATTGATCTTGAAATTTTGTGATTAATTTTGATTATGTAATACCGTAATTTAAAGTCAATAATACCATAAAATTCTTTAATTAATCTTGGGGATTATATTAATTTTTAGAAAATTTTGATTATTTTATTAATTTTTTTGAAAAAGGCGCATCTTACGATACGATACGCGATATATAATTCAAAAAATTAGGTTTTTGATACACAATTTGATAACCATGATTATTAATATCACTGTAATATAATTTTCCAAGTGCATGATCAAAACTGTGATTTTGATTTGACTAGAAATAAAGAGAATACAGAATAATATTTTAGTCAGACATAGAAGATGTCTCATTCTAAAACCTATACAACAAAAGATCATATTTATATTTTGTTAAGCTTAACTATCTTAAATCATTGTAATATTTGTTGAAGCATGAAAAAAAGTAACGTTGCGGCGAGAAGATGGCAAGAGTGAAGTTGAAGACCGACCGCTGCAGCAATAAAAATGGTTGCTGCAGCGATAGGAGTTTGCTGCAGTGTGCGTGATTGGCTGTGTTGTGGAAACTGTTTTCAGATTTGTTCAGACAGCAGTCGTTTTTCAGTTAAGTTCAGATTAGAGGTGATGTGTTGACCTTATTAACAACCGCATTTGAATATTAACAAATGTGGTTGTTAATAAAAGCTCTGCACGGTATGTAATTTGGCATGGACATGGCAGAAGCATGAAATAGACACAATACAAGTAAGACACTACATAATTAGTATAGCAGCATGCTTTAGCTTTCATGCCTTGTATGCACTACTGGAGCCGAAGAACGACGCCAGAAATTGTACCGCAGTTTGTCATTGTAGGCTCGCCGTAACTCTAACTTTCCGATGCCACCCACCGGCACCATTCTACATTAATAGAACATGTCGTAGTTGGAGTCAATTTCAGGGTGGATGTAATCGGCTATCCAATGAAATATTATGGCTTATGTAATCTGCATTGACCAAATCCAACACACGTTGCACCGCTCCAAAGCTTCAAACATTGCTTATTGTTCCGACACAGAGATCGCTGGGATAGTGCAACAACGCTGCCATAGCATCGTTTTCTGCCATTCTTAAATCTTGAAAATGACAGAGAGGTCATTAGAGTAGTGCAACGACGCTGCAATTCTAAAATATTGAAAACGACACAGAGGTCGCCGGAATATTGCAAGGTTTGCACCGTTTTGTGGGAATACATAGACAATACTACATACAAGGGAAAAAAAAACTAAGCGTAAATTCACATGAAACTTAAATCTACCCAAGAAGACTTCTCCTTATCACAATGTTCAAATCACATTACTTGGCAACCTTCACAAGAACCTTTTCACTTCTTGGGAGCAAGATGAAACCTTCGTCAATGAAACCTTCTGATTCAGGCCAGATTCCAATCTCTAAAACTCCAACTATAACATCTCTTTCAACATTGGGATATCTTATAACAGATTCACCAAAACCCAAAAAGTCCCTTCATGCTTGCAACTTCTAACTGTGAAACAAAAAGCATATCTGAGACCATAGTAAACAAAAGAAAGCAAACGAAGTTCCTAATGTGAATACAAAGAGAGGCAAGAATGGATCGTATCATCATATGGTATATATGCAATTGAAAAATGGAAACACAGGTCTTTAATGAGAGTTAACAGGATATTGATTCGAACTAACATAGAGCTCATGTTGAAACTAGATAAACATTGCAGTTGAGCATATATAGATTTAAACATTGAAGACCAAAGACTGATACATACTTTGATCATGAGCTCAATGGCAGGTTCAAGGATAATGCTTCTAATCATGGTTTAGACTCACCACCACACAAACAATGCGTCAAGACAAAGAGCAGATAAAACTATCGGAAAGTCAAACAAAACATGCTATGAACCTCCAATACTTTATGGCTGGTACTATCACCAAGTGCAAACAGCTAATAGTAATTAAGTTGACAGCACAAAGAGTCAGGCAATGTCAGGCAAGTAATTAACCACTACAACCAATTTACAAAACTGACCTATCAATGCCTCCAGCTTCAAGATCAAACCAATTCGCAAGCCAAAAGAAGCTTCAGATAATTTCTAGAAACAATGTCGCATACTATCATGAACAACTTATTGTTAAAAAAATCATATGATAAAAAGCTTCATATAATTTCTACAAACACATGGTCGACACTACATTGTAACACCAGCGCTGATAAGAATTAAAAACAACCCAACAGCTTGGCAATTTCCTTCCGTCTACTGAACATAATGTTCCAGTTGTTAAATAAAACAACTAAAAATAAATAAATAACAGTGGTTTGATGTTATCCAGAAAAACCTTTGATGCAGGGTTCTTCCCACCAAACGAATTCATAAAAATAAATAGCCTCTTCGGCCTACTTATCACAGAAACAGAAACAAACATAAGGCATAAAAGTAAAAATAAATAAACAAACTATAATAAGTTTCTACTGAACTTACCAAATCAAGATATTCACAGAGGTTTTGGCACAATAGTCTTCGAGAATCTTGTGAAAGAAGCAGAAAACAAAATCCTTCCTCACTAAACCACCACTTCTCCCACCACAGTAGATCCCATCTTCTTTCTCTAAAATTGCTCTGATTTTAATTTTATTACTGTCCACAGTGAAACGGAGAATCTCCTTCTGTTGAAATCCCGTCCACAGGAACTTTCCGTCAGCCGTTAACCTAAAACATACAACCGTGCCGTCAATAAGAACACAGTCGGACAATTTCTCATTGAAAGAACACAGTATATAAAGAAACCACATTGAAGATAAACAATAATGCAAAGGAGAGTAAAAACAAAAAAAAAAAGCCTCAAAATGCACTTACCGGAATCGGAGAACTGTTGTGGCGAGTAAAATTGAGAAAAACTAAGCGAAGGTTGCCGGGTCGGGAAATTTCGGTCGGTAACCGTTGGGAAAGGGTTGATTCATGTCGGATTCACTTGATTCAGGCTAAGATTGAAGGGGAGAACCGGAGAAATGAAAGAGACGGGATTAGAGAGATAGGGAATTAGATACGGGTGAGAAATGGTTCTTTTATGTCTTCAACTTTTTTCTTATTTAAATTTGATAATATTCTTATTTCGACGCAGAGTAGGCGTTAGGATTCAGCCAATAGAGCATCCAAACACAGATACACGATGCCATGCCAAACCACGAAATCCTCACACACCTGGAACTCCCGTTCCACCTTGTGTAACGCTTCTAAGGAACGACCGTTGCTGAAGGCACATGAACAGTACCTTAAGCAATTCAACATACGGGGGTTAGAAATATTAATGAGAAGACACATAACAAACACAATTATGAAGAAAAGTAGTAATTATATAAAGATCTCAAAACAAATAATGGGGTACACCCTTCCCGAAAAGTGTTAACCAGAGATGATAAATTGTTCGGCATCTCTAAACATACGGGGGTTAGAAATATTAATGAGAAGACACATGACAAACACAATTATGAAGAAAAGTAGTAATTATATAAAGATCTCAAAACAAATAATGGGGTACACCTAGAGGTGGAAAATATGGGCCGGGTTAGGTGGGCCAACCCTAACCCGGCCCGTAAAAAAGAGGGCTCAAACCGGCCCGCCTTCATGGCGGGCCGGGTTGAGCCCAACCCGCCAGCCACCCTCCCCTGGGCGGGTCGGGTTACACTATGGTAACCCGCACCTCGCCGGTTGCTATTTTGGCCTCTTTGGAAGAGGCCCAGCAACCCGGCGTTCTTTGGCAGTTAGTTAACAACTTAACCCGCCAAGGGTTGGCCCAAAAAAAAAAAAAAAAATTATTAATATTTTTTATTTTTTTCAATTACACTTTTACCCTTGAAATCTAGCCGTTTTATAGCCGTTGGAGGGGTCTTTTTCGTCATTTTCTTTCCCTATTTTTTTCTATAAATTGGACCTAAACTCTCATATTTTTCTCACAACTCAAATTCTCTCATTTTCTCATATTCTCTATTCTCTCAACTCTCAAGTCTCAATTATTCATTTATTCTCTTAATATTTTTTGTTATCAATTTGCTCTTATTTTAATTTTTATTAGGTTTTGCAATTTTCAATTCATATTTCCAATTTCCATATTCCAAATCTCTTTCTTTAATTTTTATTTCTTCTACATCATTTTTTTTTTCAACTACAAGTCTACAATGGATAGATATTTCTCTCCCATCAATTGTTGTAATTTCTTATTTTATTTTTTGATAAATGAATAAGTCTAATTTTTTCTTATATTACAATTTTATTGTATTAAAATTGAATTAATATTTGAAATGTTAACAAAAAAAAAAATTGAATTGAATTGAATTGAATTATTGATATTTGAAAAGTTAACTAAAAACAATTATATTTATAATTATTTATTTGAAAAGATAAATTAAAAAAACAAAAACAAAAAAAACACAAAAAAAAAATCGGGCACAACCCTGGCCGGACCTGTCCTAACCCTGGCAGGGTTAGGGTCATGGGACGGGCGGGCAAGAACTTTCCCTTAATTGGCGGGCCTAACCTCGCCCGCCTTTGTTGGCAGGGCGGGTTGAGCCCAGCCCGCCAAAACATGTAACCCGCCGCGGGCCGGGCCGGGCGGGTTACTTTTCCACCTTTAGGTACACCCTTCCCGAAAAGTGTTAACCAGAGATGATAAATTGTTCGGCATCTCCAACCCACGCTAAAATGGCGCGAAAAACACCAAATAGTATCAACCCACGCCAAACACTGCACCATTTTGGCGTAACACTGTAGTACTGCACTAAAATGGTGCAGTACTATAGCACATAAAAAATATATATATTTTTTAAAATTTTGTTTCTTTTTGTTTTTTGATTTAATTTTGTTAAGTTACTTTGAGTATTAAATTTTACACCAAAAATCACACCAAATTTGAGTATTTGTATTTAATTTAATTTAATTATTATTTATAATACTGATATAATTTAAAAAATGATGAAAAATTAAAAATAGAACTTTATTCAATGCAAATATTAAATTACAATAACTCAAAATAAAAATTAACACTAATTTAAAAACACTAAAATTAAAAAAAAAAACAACATAAACTCAAATAACAATTTAGTATTCCGGTAGATTAGTCCCGGATAAGATCATCAAAATATTGAAAAGAATTAGAGTTATTACAATAAAAGAAATAGATTAATTGTTATTTAATATTGAAAAGAACTAGAGTCATCAAAATAATTATTATTTAATAAAAATATCATTCCTAATACTTAATTAATATATATAAAAATAATGAGTGAAATAGATTAATTGTTGATTATTACAATAAAATAAAAAAAATAATAGTTTAAAAAATATTCTAAAGAATATTTTTTTTGGTGTAATATTTGGTGTGGTGGGTTGGAGATAAAATAGTGTTTTGCACTAAAATTTGCACCAATTTGGTGCAATTTTACACCAAATTGGTGCAATGGGTTAGAGATGGTCTTACATTTCTTCTAGATAGGGAAGGTTCACCAACTCCAGTGAAGCCTACCTTGAAGACTCAAAATTCGAGCTCTCTGTAGTTCAAGGAGGAAAAATTAGCAAGAATAAGTACAATTTGAAATTTAACTCTCTTCAATTATCGCCTACTTACAGTAAAAGTAAACTACGATGTCCTACCTGCATTCATATCCAAGTGAAACTTTAAAAGACTTAAGGCTAGCTTTACTCACTCTCCCTACCCACCTCTTTTATTTATCTTTGTAAATATAAAGTATAGTAAGGATACCATAGATATAATATGAGTATCATATATCATTTTAACAAAGGTGAGTAAAAGCATCTTCAATGGTGTTCTTTATTTTAAAGAGTATCTTCAATGGTGTTCTTTATTTTAAAGCGCATCTTTCATATAAATAAAGTGCATTATCATTAATTTTTAAATATAAAAAACATAATTTTTATTTAAATCTAATAGACTCTTTAAATTGAATGAAGATGCTCTTTATTTTTAAAAGAGAGACTTAATAGGAGAGAGAATCAATAAATAAAATACATAAGAACTTGTAGTTTATTAAGTAAAATTAGGATGTAGAGAGTCAAACTCACTCCCTAATTTATATTTTAAAGATAAAGAGTCTATTGGATTCTTGTTTTTATGGATAGACTCTTTATAATAAAGAATTTGAGTCATATAAAGAGTCATTTGGAGATACTCTAAGAGAAGTGAGTAGAGGGAATGAATAAGGCTAGCATTTTTCAACTTTAAAACCAAAACCCCAAATTATAAAATATACGTAAATAATATTTTAGATGATAAATCTCTACATCAATTAGAGTAATACTACAGTTATCGACGGGTGTACATCGAATTTATGCACCGAATGACGTAGTTAAATCTTAATCGTTGATTTATTATCAATTAGTATTAATTAACGGTTATGATTTTTTTATATCATTCAGTACATAAATTCGATATAAACTTTTCAGTAACTCTGTCCTTTCCCACATCAATTAACATTTGAAGCACAAAATTTCCACTATTATTTCGAAACAACAGTGTTCGGAAACAACTTGATAAAAGACGAAAAGAACAAGGAAACGAAGAGATTTTATTGAGTGAAACTGAGATATGGGCGGTTCGAACTTGAAATAGATGAGACATCTCTCTTTACTATTGTGTTAGGAAATTGTTAGATCCAAAACATTAAATTATCTCACTTTCTCTTTCATATTTTTTCTATACTTCCGTACTTTCTCTACACATCTTTAGTATATTTCTTCCATGTTTCTTTTATATTGTTAACTTTCCCTTAACTTCAAGGATATTGTAATACTCTGATAATATTATAGATAGCAAGAGATCTCATATATATTTTAATTTATGTTCTTTAACATATTTAATATTTATGTTTTCATTTATATTCTTGTTCTTCATTTATATACATGTTCTTCATTTATATTCATGTTCTTTATTTACGTGGTTGTTTCATATTCACTATTGCTCACCAACTTACTCGATACAAAGGTCCTATGTTTACCAAAATAGCATGATCTATAATATTTTTTCACAGACATCACTCTATCAGATCTGATGGCCTATAATTTTCTCAGTATCAAGTCACATTTCATCTGTCTTATCTATATGACCTCGTCCATAATATGTTTGATTATCCTGTTGAGACTAGATTAATTCAAAAACCCCTTTTTGAAAAAAATCAGATCATTCCAGATGCATTATGGCCATCCTTTCACGATAATGTTCTGTGGGGAACTCTTTCCTCTAGACTACACTGACTAATATTAAATTATTAGCTTTAATATCATGTTGAAGTCAATTTGTTAATCTCAATTTTGGTTCCATGCAAAATTAAGTAAGTCGTAAATCAATGTAATTTTATGTAACTGAAATCGATTAATGTTCAATTTTTCTAAAAGATTTTGGCTTTCAAATGTGGTATATTATCAATTTAGGTACAACCTTTTCATAAAATGAAAAAAAAAAAAAAGGACACAAGTTTCAATTTGTTCAATATAAAGATATTAAATAGTATTTTTGTCCAATTTAGGGACAAAACAGTTATCAATTTCAATTTGTTCAATAGACACTAAATTACCTTGACCAATTCAGGGACACTTGATGTTAATTTTAACCTAAAACAACAACAGACTTAGATACCTTTAGTTATTTATTTGGTTTTAGTCTTTCAATTTTAAATTTAAAAACTTCAAAAAAAAAAAAAAAAAGTCAATTAAAATATAAAAAATTGTTTGATTTCAAAGTGTAAATATTAAAAATAATAAGAAAAACAAAAAATAATAAAACAGTTTAATTAAAAAAAAGCGAAAAAAACCAATTTTAAAGTTAAATAAAAAACTGAGAAAAAAATTTACATAAAAGAAAGGACAAAAATTATTATTTTAAAATTAAAAATATAAAACATAAAATCAAAAAAAAAAAAAAAAAACGTACATGATTTGGTGGAGTTTATAATAAAAAATAATTATGACTTTGGTTTATAAAATAAAAAATAAAAAAAATAAGAGTTTATAATAAAAATAATTAAGATTTTTCAATGAATATTAAGATATGTAAATTGATAATAAAATGCCAATTGTATTTGCATGGGCTTCAAACAAATGAAAACATTTTAGCACACAGGAAATCAACTAGGAAAATTCAATTGTGTTTTTCATTAAATTCTAAGTCTTCCAATGATGATTATTGATATATAACGATATTCTCATCCTATTTGTGAATCTAACTCAAGAATTACTTAATTTTCATTCTAAAACATAACTCTATATTCCACGTTTTGAACTTGACGATTGTTTATAAATTATGACTAATGAAACATATATCATACGCACATTAACTCAATTTCATAATTGAAAAATATAATATAAATCAAAAGTTCTAGACTATAGAAACTTAAGTTTTCATACTAAATTATATCCATCAATGTATTAAAATCTTAGGATTTAGAAATTACAAAGTGTCTCAATTTACATAGGGGTTAGCATAACATGAACTCTTAATATCTTGCTTTCAAACGATCAAAAAGACTATTCCCTAGTTAATATATAATATATATTTTTATTTGTCAAATAAGATTTTATAAATTTGAAATTAATTTATACTTGATATATTTTTTCATACACACAATAAACAAAAAAGAAAGAAAGCACAAAAATTTCAAAAAGAGAATGTATGATATTTGTAGGAATTAACTGGAAGGGGTATTTATGTAATTCAATAGTTATCAGTTAGATGGTTTGTTAAGTTGTTAATTAGTCAGCTTTAATTAGTTGGATTAGTTGCTTAAGTAGTTAGTAAGTCAGCAATTAGTTAGCAAAGACTTGTATATAAACTCTCTTGTAAATAAATGAAACTTAAGAGCATTATTCAGAAAACTCTCTCTTCCTCTGTTCGTTCATGGTATCAGAGCAGAAAGTTTTTTTTTTCTTCTGAATCTTCTTTGGGCTCTTGAAGCTTTGCTTTTGAAATTGATTACTTGACATGGTGAGAGAATCAAGTAATACTGGATCTGGAGAATCACCAGTGAACTCCAACGATAGTTCAGTCCTGAAAGAAATGGAGTTGAACAGTGGAAAGAATTCCATGATGCTGCAAAATTCGGATCATCCAGGCATGCAATTGGTGAACTTTCTTCTTACAGGTAACGAAAACTATCTAGCATGGAGTAGATCAGTTTTAATTGCATTAGGTGCAAAACAGGAGTTAGGGTTTATTAATGGGAAAATTTCTAGGCCAGAACAAGATTCAGATAGTTTTGAACTTTGGACAAGGGTTGATTGCATGATTAGGTCATGGTTATTGAACTCTGTTTCAAGTGACATAGTAGGAGCTTTTCTTTATGCATCTACTGCTGAAGAATTATGGAGTGAACTTAAGGAACATTATGGTGAAAGCAATGGACCTTTGATCTATCAAATTCAGAGGGAAATTGCTTCAGTGTCACAAGGAAATGAGACAATTTCGAAGTATTATACAAAATTAAAAAAACTTTGGGATGAGTTGAATTGCATTTTGCCTGTTCCTGATTGTAGTTGTGGCTCAGGAAAAAAGATGAATGATATTAATTCTCTGAATCGTTTGATGCAATTTTTGATGGGGCTTAATGATTCCTATGATCAGTTAAGGAGCCAAGTTTTAGTACTTGAACCATTACCTACTATTAATAAGGCTTATTCTATGGCTTTAAAAGTTGAAAAACAAAGGGAGGTTCATATCAATTTTTCAGACTCAAGTAGTGTCTCTGCCATGTTTGCTAAGGCACAGATGAATCAAGGGAATAATTCAACAAAGAAGTATGGAAATAGTGGTAGTAACTATAGTGGGGGAAATAAAAATAAACAGGAAAATAGGAAGAGGAATGCTGATAAACACTGTGATTTTTGTAACCAAAATGGACACACAAGAGAATTTTGTTTCAAAATTATAGGTTATCCAGAATGGTATAAAGAGCTGAAAGGTCAGCAGGGTAAAACCAACACTGGGGGTAGGGCAATGGCAGTACAGATGATGGATTCTCCTTTGAATTTTGAGGAAAGTGGTGAAGAGGAAAAGAAAGGTTTGCAGGGACAATCTCTCACTGATATTATACAGCAGGAGGTTATGAAGCTGATGAAAGGGAAAATGCAATTGGAAAATAATCAGGTGAACTTTGCTCATCTAGGGGACTTTGCGGTATGAATTACACTTACAAGTTATTGATTGCTTAGAAGTAGGGACATGGATTGTTGATACAGTGCTTCAAACCATATGTGTGTTGATTTGAAACTTATGACCTCACCAAAACCTGTAACCAAACCTACACCTGTTTTTTTACCAGATGGAACCATAAAGTTTGTGAACCATACTGGAAACATACTCTTAAACTCTAAACTGACCCTGCATGATGCTCTACATGTTCCATCTTTCAAATTTAATCTACTTTCAGTACCCAAACTCACTGCTAATGCAAATCTTAAATTTACCTTTTATCCAAAACATTGTATTTTGCAGGACCTACAAAATGAAGAAATATTAGCAGTTGGGAAACTTGTTGGGAATTTGTACATTCTGGACAAAAACGGTCTCCATTTTAGGAATCTTTCTACTTGTAATAAGAAAGAAACACAAGCTATATCACTAAGTGTTTACCTCTGTTTGTAACATTTCTTTTTCTGCTAATAAAGTGGATCATTGCTCATTATCTCTTTGGCATAAGAGACTTGGTCACAGTTCTTTGAATGCACTGCATCATTTACAATTTATTGATAAAACCATTGATGTATCTTTTTCCGATTGTGATGTGTGTCATAAAGCAAAAGCAGTCCAGGTTACCTTTTCCTATAAGTCGAACCATATCACTTAAACCTTTTGATTTACTTCATTTGGATCTATGCGGTCCTTATAAAGTAAAATCTGTTACAGGAGCACATTATGTGCTGACTATTGTTGATGATCACAGTAGGGCAGTGTGGACTTTTCTCCTTTCTCATAAAACACAAACATTCACTACTTTGCAAAATTTCTTTTGTCTTGTAGAAACCCAATTTGATGCTAAAGTTAAAAGCATAGAACAGACAATGGAACTGAATTTATCAATTCTAATTGTCAGCACCTATTTCATACATTAGGTATTATACATCAGAAAACTTGTGTCTATACACCTCAGCAGAATGGTATTGTTGAAAGAAAACATAGGCATTTACTTCAAGTAGCTAGAGCACGATTTTTCAAGCTAATATGCCTGTTAGGTTTTGGGATCATGCCATTCTCATGGCAACTCATATCATTAATAGGTTACCAACCTCAGTCCTTCAATGGAAATCCCCATATGAACTACTGTACAAACAGATTCCTACCTATGATTTTTTCAAGGTTTTTGGTTGCCTTTGTTATGCAACCAATACATTGCCACACAAGGATAAGTTTGCACCCAGAGCTAATAGGTGTTGTTTCATTGGTTATAGTCAAGGTCAGAAAGCTTTTAAGCTTTATGATTTGTCTTCTAAAACAATATTTGTTTCTCGAGATGTATTTTTCCTTGAACATCTATTTCCTTTCTCTACTGATTCTACTGCAACCAAGCCTTCATGTATGCCACTAATTCCTTCTGTTTTTGAAGACTTGTTCCCTACAGAAAATACTTGTTTACCTGCCACATCTCACTCACAGCCTACATCCTGTTTTTGATAGGTCCGATACTATACCTTCACGAGTTAGAAACTCATTCATCACCTAGAGTTGATATTGTCAGCATACCGAACTGTTTCGATGAATTAATTCTTGAAAATTTGTCTCCCTAATCATGTAGAAATGCATTCACACTATCCCACTTGAACATTCTCTACCTAGGCACGCTTTTAGATCTAAATGACCACCAAAATGGATGAATGATTATGTGCTGCATTGTCATAATTCCCATCAGATTTCAACTGTTGATAAATCTCATTGTTCTTCAATTCATACACCTCCAACTTACCCTTACATTGATCCTCCCTGTTTATCACAACCATATATAAATTTTTTAGCTAATGTCTCAACAATCCAAGGACCTACTTCTTATCATCAAGCTTGCAAACACCCTGCTTGGATTAAAGCTATGAATGATGAACTTGATGCTTTAGAATCCAACCATACTTGGAAATTAGTTCCATTACCACCTGGAAAAAGACCAATTGGCACTAAATGGGTTTATAGAATTAAACTTAAGCCTGATGGGAGTGTTGAGAGATACAAGGCTAGGTTAGTAGCCAAAGGTTGCAATCAAGTTTATGGGGTGGACTATTTGGAAAGTTTTTCTCCGGTTGCTAAGCTTGTTACAGTGAGAATTTTCTTGGCCATTGCTACTGCCCATTCTTGGCCATTACACCAATTAGACATTAACAATGCTTTCTTACATGGATATTTGGATGAAGAAGTCTATTTGTTTCCTCCTGATGGTTATTCTAAGGCACAAAATAGAGAGGTTTGCAAACTAAACAAATCCTTATATGGCCTGAAACAGGCTTCCAGACAATGGAATCATGAATTCTGCACTAAGTTACTGGCCTATGGTTTTGTTCAGTCCAAGCATGATCATTGTCTTTTTACTAAACCTTCTGTAGATAGTTTCTTGGCTCTAATTGTTTATGTTGATGATGTTTTAGTAATGGGCCCTAATGAAAGTGATATTGCAGCGGTTAAGGCTTATCTCGCATTGCTTTTTACTATCAAAGATTTAGGGTGGTATGCCAAATATTTTCTTGGGATAGAAATAGCTCGCTCTTCAGAGGGTACTTTTATCAATCAAAGGAAATATATCTTGGATATCCTTGAAGACACAGGTCTGGTTGGTGCAAAGCCTGTTTCTACTCCTTTTCTCAAAGGTTGCAAGCTTAGTTCAGAATCTTCCAACCCCTTATCTTCTCCTGATCAGTATAGAAGATTAATTGGCCGCTTATTGTATCTTAATTTGACAAGACCTGACATTAGTTTTGCTGTTCAGCAGCTAAGTCAGTTTGTTAATTCTCCGTGCCAAGAACATTGGGATGCTGCCTTATACATCCTGCGGTATCTCAAGGGGTCTCCTTCTAAAGGTTTATTTTTTCCAGCTCACTCTTCCTTTCTAGTCACAGCTTATTGTGATGCTGATTGGGCTTCTTGCCCCACCCCGATTCCCACGGTCTCTCACCTTGTATTGTGTGTTCCTCGGTCCCTTCTCTTATTTCATGGAAGACAAAGAAACAAACTACAGTTTCTAAGTCCACTGCAGAAGCTGAGTACAGGAGTATGGCAGCCACAGTTTGTGAGTTGCAATGGATCTCTTATTTGCTTCAAGACTTGCAGATTTCTTTCTCATTACCTATTACTCTTTGGTGTGATAATCGAGCTGCCCTACACATCACTGCCAATCCAGTTTTTCATGAACGTACAAGCACTTGGAAATAGATTGTCATGTGGTTGGTTCGGGATCGCATTCAAGTGTGTTTCATAACTCCCCAAGATATTCCATCTTCACAAAGAACTTGCCGATTTACACATCTACCCGCCAATCGAGTTTTCATGACGTACCAAGCACTTGAAATAGATTGTGGGGATCGTTCAAGGCAGTTTCATAACTCCCCGGTATATTCCATCTTCACGGCAACTTCTTGATTTCTTCTAAACCTCTTGCTGCTCCTCATTTTACATATTTCTTATCCAAGTTGGGTTTAGGTGATTGTCACCTAGCTCCAACTTGAGGGGGGGATGTAGGAATTAACTGGAAGGGGTATTTATGTAATTCAATAGTTATCAGTTAGTTGGTTTGTTAAGTTGTTAATTAGTCACTTTAATTAGTTGGATTAGTTGCTTAAGTAGTTAGTAAGTCAAGAATTAGTTAGCAAAGACTTGTATATAAACTCTTGTAAATAAATGAAAGTTAAGAGCATTATTCGAAAACTCTCTCTTCCTCTGTTCGTTCAATATTTAGCTCTCGGTATTAATATTCCAACTTTTGGAAACGATTGTGCAAATCCCCAAAACTTAAAATCAATTTAATTGACTTTAAACTGTGTAGATGGTAAAATCTAAAGGTTGATTCAGAAGGGATGAATCTTGTGAGAATTGGGTCACTGACAATTTGGTGTACGTACACAAAGAAGAAAAGAGAACGTGAAGACTTGGGTGACATCGGTGTGGTGTCTCAAGTCAGCGAGTTTGAAGGTATTATAGTAAGGGTTGAAAGCGGGAAGGATTAACAGAATAATACGGTGGTTCTTGAGAACAAGAACTTTGAGAACTAGGTATTATGGGTTATTTCAGAATAACTAATGAGAGGGTTTACCCCTGTTTATATAGTGATCCCAAAAAGTTGGAATCTTAGTAAGACTCTTAATCCTATTAGGTAGAGGTGTTCTAATTAGAAAGGAACTCTTATTGCTTGCCTTTATTGGGTTAGGATATTCCAATTGCACTAAGATTTAGGATTTCAACTGAATTGGAAGGTGAATAAGATTCTAATTCCGATTTATGGGCTATCGTGGACTAATGGGCTAAAGCTCGATTCAACTTAACTTGTAGGGTAGTTCAACTCCTAACGTGAATACTTTAGAAAGTAGATTTAAGCGTAGGCCCAATTGGAAGGCATTGGATCGTAATATATTTATTTCGTTATTGAGTTTTGTTAGGCCAAATATTATTTTTGGCCCATACAAATTCATATGTCAAATATTTTTTTTTTTATTAAATTCATGTTATAAGGGTCTTTTCTTTTTTGAAATTTAGTTAGTCATATATCAAAAGGCTACACGTACAATCACAAATGCAATTCATCAAACTGAATTTAAAATGAAAACAAAGAGAAACTGAAAGAAGACGAGAGGACTTACATTTTGGTGATGTGAGAGTAATGGCCAAAAGTGTAGTTACAAAGGATTGTGTTGGTTTGGATTGTGCCATTACTTGCTTCTGGGTGGTCAGTGGGTATTGAGAGCATATGTGATTGGCGAGGATCCTCTGTGGAATTCAAGAGCAATGAATATTAAGATATGTAAATTGATAATAAAATGCCAATTGTATTTGCATGGGCTTCAAACAAATGAAAACATTTTAGCACACAGGAAATCAACTAGGAAAATTCAATTGTGTTTTTTCATTAAATTCTAAGTCTTCCAATGATGATTATTGATCTATAACGATATTCTCATCCTATTTGTGAATCTAACTCAAGAATTACTTAATTTTCATTCTAAAACATAACTCTATTCCACGTTTTGAACTTGACGATTGTTTATAAATTATGACTAATGAAACATATATCATACGCACATTAACTCAATTTCATAATTGAAAAATATAATATAAACCAAAAGTTCTAGACTATAGAAACTTAAGTTTTCATACTAAATTATATCCATCAATGTATTAAAATCTTAGGATTTAGAAATTACTAAGTGTCTCAATTTACATGGGGGTTAGCATAACATGAACTCTTAATATCTTGCTTTCAAACGATCAAAAAAACTATTCCCTAGTTAATATATAATATATATTTTTATTTGTCAAATAAGATTTTATAAATTTGAAATTAATTTATACTTGATATATTTTTTCATACACACAATAAACAAAAAAGAAAGAAAGCACAAAATTTTCAAAAAGAGAATGTATGATATTTAGCTCTTGGTATTAATATTCAAACTTTTGGAAACTATTGTGCAAATCCCCAAATTTTAAACTGTGTAGATGGTAAAATCTAAAGATTGATCAAAGGGGATAGATCTTGTGAGAATTGGGCCATGACAATTTAGTGGACCTGCACAAAGAAGAAAAGAGACATGAAGGCTTGGGTGACACTGGTGTGATGTCTCAAGTCAGCGAGGTTAAAGGTATTATAGTGAGGGTTGAAAGCGAGAAGGATTACCAGAATAATACGGTGGTTTTTGAGAACAAGAACTTTGAGAGCTAGGTATTATGGGTTATTTTTGAATGACTAATGAGAGGGTTTGCTCTGTTTATATTGTAATCTAAAAAAGTTGGAATCTTAGTATGACTCTTAATTTTATTAGGTAGAGGAGTTCCAATTAGGAAGAAAGTCTTATTACTTGCCTTTATTGGGTTAGGATCTTCCAATTGCACTAAGATTCAGGATCTCAACTAAATTGAAAGGTGAATAGGGTTCTAATTCTGATTTATTGGCTGTTGTGGGCTAATAGGTTGAAGCACGATTCAACTTAATTTGTAGGTAGTTCAACTCCTAGAGTGGGCACTTTAGAAGGTAGATTTAAGCGTAGGCCCAATCGGATGACACTGGACTGTAATATATTTATTTCGTTATTAGGTTTTGTCAAGCCAAATATTATTTTTGGCCCATACAAACTGATATATCAAATATTTATTTTATTAAATTCATGTTCTAAAAGTCTTCTTTTTTGAAATTTAGTTAGCCATATATCAAAAGGTTCCATGTACAATTACAAATGCAATTCATCAAACTGAATTTAAAATGAAAACAAAGAGAAACTGAAAGAAGACGAGAGGACTTACATGTTGGTGATGTGAGAGTAATGGCCAAAAGTGTCGTTACAAAGGATTGTGTTGGTTTGGATTGTGGCATTACTTGCTTCTGGGTGGTCCAGTGGGTATTGGGAGCATATGTGATTGGCGAGGATCCTCTGTGGAATTCAAGAGTGTGAAGCCCATTGTTGTAGCCATTTTCCTAAGAACGATGGCTGCATATAATCGGTGGTTCAGAAATCAGAAGGATTGGAAAGGGAACATAATATCGGCGCTAAAAGGGAAAAAGAGAAACTTTCTTCGTTGAAAAAAAAAAAAAGTTCTAATCTTTTTCTTGGCCAGTCTACTGCTGCCTATTACTGTAAATGTTAGCTTATAAATCTCAAGTTTTGTTTTGTTTTGATTTCTTTATCTGTTTTTTCTTATAAATCTCAACTTGCTAAAAGATTGTAGAATAACAAAAACATCTATATATAATTCTTAAAATCACGCAATAAATTTAAATAAATATAAAATTTACTAAATAATAAGTTAATATATTATTTAAAAATTTAAAAATATTAAAATAGCAATAGTTGTCTGGCGTCGGCATCACAACTGCTGGTCAACCGTTAGTCAAAGGTGGTGCATTGACTTTGACACTTTGGTAATTCAACTTGATTTTGATATATCGTCTTTTTCTTATCCCAATAAAATTGGTTGTGCCCAATACACCATCATTGACTACCGGGTAATTGAAGTTGACCATAGTTGACAAGAGTTGATCGACGGTTGACCTCCATCGGCTAGATCAAATTTTGCCTTCAATTTCCCTTTTTTTTTTTTTTTTTTAAATATTAATCAAGTGATAATATATTTGATATAAATTATTCTAATACGATTTATAATTATAAAAATATTTTAAGAAATAAAATATTCTCAGTTTTATCATTATACATGCAACAACAATTTAAAAATATAATTTACTAAACACATAATCGTAAGTTTTTTTATGAAAGCTATATATATCATACACAATCTAACTTCTTTAGGAAATTGATTATTTTCAAAGTTGATTGAAAATTGATTAAGTTTAAAGTTACAACAATACCAAACAAATCTTATTTTTTTCATTAACATTAACTAAATTTAATGTGTTAATAATTAATATATTTCTTATTCAAGTTTATTTCAATTAACTATTTATATGAGGGTTAAGATAATATGACTTAATTTTTGACACTTTTTTTCAGTCTTTAATCTTTGTTGATCCACCAATGATAATATAAAGATTTAAGGTAGTTAAATTTAATACCAGCTCAAAATCTCTTATCTCCGTTGAATCAAATATAAACAGTTTACTAAAAGTGTTGTATAAGACTTAGTCAATGTATTCTGACTCGGAAATGTCATAGTTATTAAAATACTATTTCAAGATTGAAATTAGAATAATATTACAAAGTAAATTTTAATTTTAATTTATAATGACATTTAAATATTTCTAATTGTATAATGTATTTTTTTATTTACTATGTATAATTTAACTCATTATCTAATATACAATTTTTTTTATTTAATAATTAATTTAAAATGTTAGAAAATTTAAAATAATTGTTAAATTAGTTTTTAAATATTTTTTTAATATAAATATTCTTATCCAATCTCATACCTCACCAAGCACAAGACATTACTATTATAATCAAATCCTAGCTAAAAATTTGATTTTTGCTTAAAAATCATTAATAAATCTAAAAATATTATCTATAATTGTGTCAATAAAACATATGACAGCATCAGCACAGGTATTACCCATCTTATCATACGCATTAAGAATAAGCATATGAGATTACTTGATTAATTATTCTCTAATTTAAATCCGTCAATAAAATTAAGATATTAACAATTTTCCTCTCATTTCTTTAATTTCTTTTCCTTACTATTTCCTCTCGTATACCAGCTGAAAGAGCCTTAATTACTACAAGGCTTCATAGACTGATAAAACGACATATTATTATTAGATGCATGTTGATTAATATAATGATTAAGACCTTCAATAGAGAAGGATAAAAAAGATTAGAAAATGTGAGAATAAGTATAATTAATTAATGCTGAAACTAATTAATTTACCTTCGTGAGGATGCAGTGGAAGATAGAATGATCACAAAGCAAAGTAGAACAAGAAACCACTGCTGCTTCATAAACATCAACATATTTCTATTTTCTTTTTGAAGAAGAATTGAAAACAATCTGTAACTGATGACAGAATAATACTTCCGCTTGAGAAGGAGTTAATGATATTCTGTCTTTATAATAACATTGAGCTTTTAATTATTAATTAAGACTATTCACTTATTTTCCCTACTAGGATTGAGACTACTCAAATTAAGTTTGAAAATTATTCTTCACTTGTCCCCGAATTAAGATGTGGACAAAAATTATGGATTTTTCATCAATTTTGCCTCACAAATATGAAACATCAACCAAAAAATTATATTATTATTATAATAATAAGAGTTAACGACATGTTCCCACCCAAAAAATGACCCATTAATAAATTCATGCTCACTCACTTTTTAAATACTATTTTACTACCCATAGCAGAAATTCTGTTAACAACATATATTTTCATTGTGAAGATGAAAATACCCTTGATTGTTTGACTGAATTATTTATTATTATTATTATATGTATACCAACAGGGTTACTAGACCTTAGAGATGCTGTCAGAAAATCATGGAGTTTATGCATGTGAGAAACTATGATATAACAGGGTTACTAGACCTTAGAGATGCTGTCAGAAAATCATGGAGTTTATGCATGTGGGAAACTATGATAGCCGACCAAAGCGAAACCAATCACCACAACGATCGGTCAAAATGATGGTCAAGGCCCTCCTTTTATCCCACACATAGGTACACCCACACAGATTCTAACATCATCTAAAAAGGCTAGTAAAAATTAAACAACCACATAAATAGAGAACATAAATATATATGAAGAACATGTACATAAATGAAGAACAAGAACATAAATTAAAACATAAATATTAAACATATTAAAGAACATAAATTAAAACATATATGGGATCTTTTGCTATCTATAACATTTTCAGAGTATTACAACACCCTTGAGGTTGAGGGAAACTTAGAAATATGAAATAAACATAGAAGAAGTATATCAAAGATGTGTAGAGGAAGTATGGAAGTGTAGAGAAAATATGGAAAAGAAGAGTGAGAGAAATAAAAGTGTTTACAACAAAGTTCCCCCCTCTTCTCGAGAAGGGAAAAGCCTTTATTTATAGATGCAAAGGTTACAAGCACTCATAAATGAGGCATTAATTACAAGAGTAACTTTTTTGACTTTGGTGTTTTTTTTTTTTCATTAAGTAGCCTACAATTCTTGACTTTTTACAAAGGATACGGGAGATATTACATTGAGATGGCATATTGCCATTTAGTCCACTCTTATTTTACATAAAGGACACAACTATTTAATTTAGGACACGCGGGTCGTTAATCGTCTGACTGATTGGTAACGTGCCACGAGTCTTCATCCTCGAAGTCGAGACAATCCATTGATTGAATCCAGTTAGTAGGGATTTGTCGGGGAGATGTATCTGGATAAGTATCCGAAGAAATGTCTGGAATCTGAGATGTTGGTGTGGCAGATGTACTTGGTGCATGCACGTATTGTTGTCGCCTAGATTTATGGAGATAGTAATCACGAGACTGCTGAAACTCTTCTTCCTGCACAGTATCTGGCTGTGAGTCCGGGTACCACCATTCTGGATAAGATGAATTGTCATCGAATTGAGCATTGATGGTACGTATGCATGTCTGTTTGGCGTGGAGCAATTTCTCAGTGTAGTCTGGAGGAAAGAGTTCCCACGGAGCATTATCATGAAAGGATGGCCATATTGCATCTGGAATGATCTGATTTTTTTCAAAAAGGATTTTTTTGAATTAATCTAGTCTCAACAGGATGATCAAACATATTATGGACAAGGCGTATGGATAAGACCGATGAAAGGTGACTTGATGGTGAGAAAAATATAGGCCATCAGATCGGATAGAGTGATGTCTGTGAAAAAACATTATAGACCATGCCATTTTGGTAGATATAAGACCTTTGTATCGGGCAAGTTGGTGAGCAAACACAGATTTCCATTTGTCGAGGGTTTTGAACCATCAGAGAAAAGTCATCAAAGAGCGTAATTCAGGGGTTGAGGTTGACTGGTATTGGGAAATTATTTTTAGCATATGATGGATCGGGAATTGAATAGCAATGTGGTATTGATGTAACATATACCAAAAGAACCATAATAATTCTTCTGGAAATATGGTATCAAGACCTGGAGGTAAACAAAAGATTTTTGAAAAAGGGTAATCTGGATAGACCCCTAACATATCATACATGGATTGACCATATTTTTCAATGCATTGAAGTTGGTAAGAAAACATGAGGGTGGTAGCATTTTCATCAATGGTACGTGTTTGAACAAGGTTATCGAATTCAGGAGGTACATCTCGAATATGGTTTGGTGAAGAGGATGATGAACATGAACTGGACTAGGTTAATGGTTGGAACATAAAACATGGAAGAGGTTTGGATCTAGGGTTCATGAAACCAACTTGTTTAGTTTTAGGTCTGGATAAATAATCTGCAATGGTGTTGGTGTGACCTTGATATCTTGCGGTGAAGGAATATTTATGAACCATTACTGCCCGTGAAGTAAGCTAGGCGATCGCGGAACCTTTTTTCTTGTGGGAAACGTAGCATTTGATCAAAAGACTTCATATCAGTTTCAACAAAGAAATGATGTCCAACAAGGTGGAATTCAAACCTTTCAATGGCATTTTTTACTGCTAATACTTCCTTGAAAGTAGAATGATAATGTTATTGGTATGGTTTGAATTGCCCACTCTGGTATCCGCACAAATGTCGTACCTTGTTCGCATCTTGTTCAAAAAGCACTGCACCCCAATGAGTGTCACTAGCATCTGCCTGAAGAATGCGTTTCCCTAAAGAAGGAATCTTCAACGGCTGAGTATGGAAGGATGCACGCTTGAGACTCTTGACTGCATTTGTCTGCTTTTCAGACCACTTTGGAGGATTCTTCTTAAGCATCTGGGAAAGTGGAGTAGTGAAACGAGAAATGTTGGGAATGAAATTGCGCATGTAATTGGCAATTCCCAAGAATTGTTGAATTTCTTTCTTGGTTGTGAGAACATCTGGGAATTTTTGCAATTCATTAGCAATATGAGGCTGAAGATCATACTTGCCATCAGCAATCACCATACCGAGAAAATCAATCTTTGTTTGCCCCAATTGCATTTTCTTCTCAGATAGCATGATACCATAAGTGTGGATGATATCAGCAAAGTCACGAAGAAGACGTATATGAGATTCCTCATCTTTTGAAAAGAGAAGGATATCATCGATATAAATGAGACATTGATGCAGAAGGGGAGCAAAAATCTTCGTCATGGCTTTCTGAAACAGGGAAGGAGCGACTTTTAGTCCAAAAGGCATGACTGTCCACTGGTAGTGGTGATTTGGTATACAGAAAGCAGTCTTATGACGATCATCAGGATGAATTCCAAGTTGCCAAAAGCCAGCTTTGAGGTCAAATTTTGAAAACATCTTTGCATTATGGAGATTTGCAAAAAGAACTTGTCTGGAAGGCAGAGGAAATTTATCATCACAGAGGAAGAAATTCAAGGGTTGATAATTGATGACCAGTTTGAGTTTTCCTCTCGCCTGTTCTGCCCGTTTATTGACATAAAAAGCTTCACATGCCCATTAAGAGTCTATGGGTTCAAACAATCCTTGAGATAAAAGCTGAGTACATTCTTGTTGGGCAAGACTGAGATGTTCCGGTGACATACCGGAATGACTAGCTTTAGTGGGATTGATATCTTCGCTCTTGATGAATGGAAGACGGATAAAGAATTTCGAATTCTTCTATAATGGATGAGCATATTTAGTGAGAAAATCAGCATGAGAATCAGCAAGAACGAGAAATAAGTGGTTCTTGATCTCGCTTCAATAGGATTGCCTTCAATCTGGAATAAATTAGGCTGTGTGGTCCAGGATTGGAAAAACATCTTGTAACGAACACCATCAAGGAGGATTCTAAGTTTATTGAGTTTAGAGTAAACATCAAAACCTAGAACCATATCTTTGCCAGGTAGATCGGAACCAAAAACTTTATGAAAAGTAAAACAACCTGGGAAAATTTAGATTTTAATGGGTTTGCTGATCAGATGAGTAGTGAAAGTCTCACTATTAGCAGTGTAGAATATTTCCTGATGAGGTTTCCAGAGAGGTCCGGAAGGATCTTAGGGTTGATAATAGTACGAGTAGCACCAGTATCAAAGAATGCAATGACTGAAATAGGATTTGAGTATTTAGTAGGGAAGATCTGAACTTTTGCTGTAGGTATGTGACATGAGAAGGCTAATGATGGAAGGGATTGTGGTGCTTGTTGGATATGGTAGAAATAGTGACAATCATCTGAATCAGAGTACTCAGTATCAGTGGCTGCAAACTGGAAAATGGTGTCTGAGGTGGGTTCGTCATCCATTGAAAACCAACTTTCAACATCATTATCAGAAAAATCGATATATGTGAGCTGAGAAAGTTGTTGCATCATTTTGACTGACTGCTTAGGCTTGGTTGGACAATTTTTGGCAAAATGACCCGGGCGGTTGCATAAATAACACCGATTAGACCGTTTGCCTTTGCGTTTCCTTTTGCGAAGAAACTTGCGGTTCTTGAAACGTCGAAATTTGCATCGAGTTGGCGCATTAGGTGGAGAAAACTTGATGAGTCTAGAATGAAACTTCTTCTTGGTAAGACAAGAACATGAGCGATCAGATTTACATTTAATCTGTAAAATGTTGTCCTATCTTTGAGAGCTCAGGGGATTGGATCATCATAACTGACTGAACAGGGGGAGTACGAGCAAGGGGTGAATGGGTTGGTTTATGTTCTTTGGCAATCCACCGTAGAGACTGTTGATAACATGATAAAGGCTGTTTGAAGTAAGGTGATTTTGCAGGTTTGGATAGTTTTAAAGGTGATTTGGGTTGAGGTTTCGGAGGGATGTCCCATGAGGGATTACTGGATGGGTAATCTTTTCTGGCTGGTGGAGAATATTTGACATAATAGTCAAATTTACCAGAGGGTTGACCAAGAAGACCAACTTTAGGATCATGTTCTTCAAAGCGGGAATGAAGATCTGTCTGAATGCAGTGAGCTTTCTTCTTTTTCTGGTTGAAATAGTTTGGTCTTGGAAGATAATGCTCATCGATTTCCCAAATAGGATCATCACGGCATTTCGAGCATTGGCAGTCAAGATCAAATGGAGTGTGACCAGTGACTGGATCATATTGATGGTAGACAGGAGCACCAGATTGTTAGCTGAATAGCCATGAGAGCTATTGACAATATGCATTAATTCCTGATGGAGCTGATCAATCCGGTGTTGGAGATGATCAATTTGTTTTTGTAGCCGAGAAATCAGCATAGTTTGGTTCTGAGACTGAGAGTCCACTTGATGAGCTACTAAATCCAGCTTTTGTTCAAGTCTGGTCATGGTTTTGTTTTGGGCTAAAGCATTTTCAGTTTGCCAATTGAGAACGGCTTCAGCTTGGGAGAGTTTAGGTGTGGATCCATCAGGCTGTATAGCTTTGGAAGGAACAACTCTCGGTTGTTGAGTGGCAGTTTCCTGAAGAGAAGGAAAATTTGTATCATAATTGGATAGGACAAGACCCGAATATTAAACAAAACATAACATATGAAATAGAGAAAGAAAACATAACCAAAACTTAAAGGAGCCAATATCCGAGGGGAGGTAATCCTCCACACACGCAGAAATTGGCTCGATACCAATAGGGTTACTAGACTTTAGAGATGCTGTCAGAAAATAATGGAGTTTATGCATGTGGGAAACTATGATAGCTGACCAAAGCGAAACCAATCACCACAACGATCGGTCAAAATGATGGTCAAGGCCCTCCTTTTATCCCACACACAGGTACACCCACACAGATTCTAACATCATCTAAAAGGGCTAGTGAAAATTAAACAACCACATAAATAGAGAACATGAATATATATGAAGAACATGTACATAAATGAAGAACAAGAACATAAATTAAAACATAAATATTAAACATATTAAAGAACATAAATTAAAACATATATGGGATCTTTTGCTATCTATAACATTTTCAGAGTATTACAACACCCTTGAGGTTGAGGGAAACTTAGAAATATGAAAGAAACATGGAAGAAGTATATCAAAGATGTGTAGAGGAAGTATGGAAGTGTAGAGAAAATATGGAAAAGAAGAGTGAGAGAAATAAAAGTGTTTACAAATACATAATTACCCCTATTTTAATAATAAAATTACTGACATATCCCCGTCTTTTAACAATAATTGAATTACTAATTTGTCTCAATTTTTTTTAACAAGTGAGTAACCGTTAGATTATGAAAAATTAACACACATGAAATTACTATTTTGTCTGTGTATGTGGTGTATTGAGCTGATATTTGTATTGCATTTACTTTGTCAATTAAGATTGCAAAATCACAATGCATTTTAGTCACCCTAAATAAAATTTGGAAACGTTTTCATTAGACCTCTTCAACCTACTAACATGCAATAATAACAATAAAAGCATAGATGTTTTTAAAAGAGAAAAATAGAAAGTTTGGGTAAAAGTAACTTATGTTGTAAACATAATTCAACATTATCAAAACAAATTCATAACAATCTTGATTCAATATTATCAAAACAAATTCATTCTCTAGTGTACAACATAAAAAATAAGCAAATTGTGATTAGTTGAAGATCTATCATTGGTGGCAAAGATGGTTACTGCTGTTTTGAATTTCCACAAAAACCTGTGACAATGACAAAGAAGAAGAAGAAAATCAGTTTAGGCTTCGCCACAATAAGAACCAATCAACATCAAACCAAAATAGAGCAACAATTTCCAAAGAGGTGTGACCAAAACTAGAAAGAAAGGAAATATAATCTAAATAAACCTCAACACACATAATTGCCTTTGCAAAAATTGTTAGAGTAGATGCCCTAGAGCCAATCAATTATTGTGGAATTGACTCTTTGTAATAATGTTCATTAATCAATAATAAAAGGCATTTTTATTCTATATCGCGTAAATCATTATTATTGCAATATGTATTTATATATGTCCTTAGAATGGTAGAACCGTGACGAGGGTATCAAGTGTTTCAAATCTTGATAGTGAGAACCCTATGAGCACATATGGTGGCCATTCTAGAAACGTCCGTAGCCCCCAGATATTCTGAAGTAAGGGCACAGATAATACGGTAAGGCTATCATAGTGTTGAACGACCCTGTCGAAAGGCAGTGACTGATCTCACTTGTCAAGGTTGTTTGGTGACAACCTGGTGCAACACATGGGTGCTTGTTGTAGCGGATATACCGCAGGCAAGTTCACCTGGGATCGACCCACCAGAGGATTCCATATGGATGGTAACCCCAGTGTCTATGGAACAAATCCTCTAACGAATGGTGGTGCATGTGATCCTTGGACTTGAGATCACCGGAGTGCCTTGTGCACCGATTGGTACAGTTTGATACTAGCCTAACGCAGCTTCTATTCGTGAGTCGCAGACGGTGGTGATTGGCTATATCAAGGAGTGTATCAAGACTATGGTGGATTGACAAAGGATTCATCACTCCCGGGTACGGGAGAAGTTATCTCACGGCGCAATTCAGTATATGGTAATGACACTAAAACTGTGGCCACAGTGGGATTGAGTTGTTGCTCTATCCAGATTATAATACGGGTCATTGGTCTAGAAACTGAGTATATATAATATCGAGAGTAACCGAAGGTTGACACTATTTCTATGCCTTCGTCTCGTCGAGATAACGAATGATGAAAGGATCGAATTGTACGGTAACCATATCGTGATGTAGCTACTTTGCTGAATCTGAATCTATCGGGTGGCCATGATGCCTTGCTAGGGGCCAATCTTGGTCTGTGTATTAGTGAGACGATTAATTGGTGTTAATCCCGATACTATACACTACCGGTATGATGATGAGCCTATGGGTCACACACATAGAAGATAATTTAAGAGCCAAGAAGAAAGAAGGGCGTTTTCGTCTTTTTGGGCGAAGGGGTATTTTGGTAATTTCACAATGCAATTAAATTTGCTGAGGTCGTAGCCTTTTTATTTAATTTGTTAAAGAAATTAAATAAGTGAAATTACGGTTAAATGTGTGTTCGCACATATTTAATTAAATCATCATTATTGATTAAATGTTAATTAAATATTAATTGATTTTAATTAAGATAATGATGAATTAAATTAAAATATCAAATTGGGAGTTTTTGGCAACATGGGGTGTTTGGGTTGGAGCCCAAGCCCATTCCATGTGGGAATAGGGCAACTTGGTTTGCCTATAAAAGGAATAGTATTTGTGTGATTTGTTAATTAATTTTGCCTTTAAAACAAACACACACAGCAACCCCTTTGACACTCATTCCCACGCCACTTTCATCTTTTGATTGAAAAATCAAATACTGATTTTTCTTCTTGATTTCTTAAGGCCAAGGAGGATCTAGCAAATCCCTCCTTGGTTCTTGTTGATTGTCTTCGTGGACCTCTACGGTTCGATCCTACACTTGGATTGGTAGCAAACACATTCGGAGACAACATTGGTGGAGCCTCCAAACGTGGGTATGAATCTAAACCTTTGGATTTATATTTTTCTGCAGATTCTAATTATGCATAAATTGTAAAATCTATGCCTTGATTTTGGGTTCTAAGGAACGATCCGTGGTTGTAAAATTTTTGTTTTCCGCTGCGCAACCGGTCGTTTCCTAACAGTGGTATCGAGCCTAGGGTACTAGATTTACAGTTGTTGAATGGTTGATACATGTATTTGTTGATAACATGCTGCCTTGATGAATCTGCCATGAAAAACCCAGTTTTTGAAAAAAATCTGAAAATCTGAAAAATCAGTTTATGGATGAATGATTCAAATGATAAACTGGTTTAAAATGTGTTGATGAATGTTATATTGGTTGGTTAATATCCTGGTTGAACGTATGTGCGTTTGATTTGATTTGGATTAGTGTTTATACACAAAAAACTTCAAAAACGCGAATCAGGAATTGTAGGGATTTGGGATTTCCAAGTTTCGCCGCGGCGAGGAGCCTCTGAAAACCTTCGCCGCGGCGAAATATGTGGCGGCTAGACCTAATTTAAATCCTCGCCGCGGCGAAGATAAAACCCTTCCGCGCGAAGAATGCGAGCGAAAAGCATATCAGAATCCGCCGCAAGATAAAACCTTCGCCGCGGCGAAGGATGTAGTTTTCCCATTTTGTATTTTTCTTGAAAAGGACTAATCTGCAGTTTTAATAACCTATAAAGCCAATGTACATTCTGCACATTTAAGAGGGTAATTAATTAATTAACCCACCCAATTCAAGAATTGATTGTTTTTGAAATGTATGCTTTGTACTTGTTTGTATATTGCATGGTGCGCGGTACATGAGCCTTAGACCTAAGGGTGAATGTTTTAAATTATTTTGGGTATGTATGGCTGTAATATTTTAAATAGGGCCTGCGTGTCCTGCCTTCTCTCTTCTTCTTAATGTACATTCTTTTCTCATCTCATTCCCCTCGAATGTAAATCGAGGTTTCTAAATTTGTTGATGTAAAATTAGTTTAATATTAATTTTATTGTAAATTTAGAATGATGTTTTTTGTAATGTACCCGGAGACAAAGCGAAGGGACGAGGCAACCATACTTGAAGACTCAAGATATTTGTTACAGGGATCCCTAGGTGACCCACCGATCCCTCTAGGCTCGAGGAGATCGGTTTTAGTTAGGCCATGTACCGGCACGTTTAATATTTTGTTTAGAATGCATGCTAAGGTTGAATGTTGAATAACATGCCAAACAATGTCATTCTAACAAAGATAATAATCTGATGAGACATTAAATAACAAACCCCTCAACTAAGAATATTAAGTCACGAATGCCTTCCATCACCATGGTTTTAATCAAACCACTGTTCGTCGAAACCTTGTTCGCCAAAGCGAAGGTACACTTCTACCAGTGGGAGGTTAAAATTCATTGGAGTTTTCCTTAATGGTGATGGGTCGACTTAAAATGACGGTTTTGCTTGTTCGCCAAAGCGAAGGTTGATAAACGCGTCATAGGCATAGTAGAGCAGTACACATATTATGTGTATGTGGTGACATGTAGTGTCCACTCATCGATATGAGAATCACACTTAAGGACAATGGTTGGAGCCATTGAATTGTGTGATTGGCTTGTTGGCTTTTTCACATTTGAGGTTGATAGTGGGAGCTATCAATTGGTGTGGATTAAGTTTGTTGGCCTACCTAATCAACCCATTTTGGCTTGTTCGCCAAAGCGAAGGTTTGAAATGGGCAGGATGGGGATCTCGGTCCACTAGGAAAGCCAACGGGCTTTCCCGAGTTAATAGTGAGGGCTATTGGCTTGAGTAAAATAGTGGGAGCATTGTTTAATAAAAGACCATATTAAATAATAATGAACTTTATAATAACTTTATCTTTTTTGCAATTGTAGATTCACCGAAAATGAGTATTATGAACTGCGACCGATAATCGAAAAAGAAAAACAGTTGGATGGATCCAATTTCTCGATGGTATCGTAATTTACGGATCATACTTAAGTCGAAAAGAAATTGTATATCCTTGAAAAGCCATACATGGTCGAGCGATCCCGATGCCACTCGGGAAGTTAAGGATACTTATCAAAAGTTCCTTGATGATGCTGATAGCGTACAATGCTTGATGTTAGCATCGATGACACCTATGCTGCAAAAGCAGCATGAGAATATGGATGCTTCTTCCATAATTCTACACCTCAAGGAGCTTTATGAAACAAATGCTCGACATGAGAGGTACAAGGTGTCAAAAGCACTGTTTGGGAGTCGTCTGACTGAGGGTGCCCAAGTTGGTCCTCATGTGCTCAAGATGATCGAGCACATTGAGAGGCTTGAGACTTTGGGATGTGGCTTGGATGCGAATTACAAATGGATTTAATTCGCAATCCTTGCCCGACTCATATGCTCCGTTCATAATGAATTTCAATATGAACACGATGGAGAAAACCCTGTCAGAACTTCTGAACATGTTGAGGACTTCAGAGCAGGACTTGAAAAAGTCCAAGCCTGTTTTACTGGTTGCTGCCAGTAAAGCAAAGGGTAACGGCAAGGAGGGTAAGGCCAAGGCCAAACCCAAGCCCAAGCCCAAAGGACAGGTTGCTCTTGGGCCTGAGAGTGGCATAGGAAAGGGCAAGGTAGTCTGCTTTTGTGGCAAGCTCGCTACCGGAGGAAACACTGCAAGGCTTTCCTCAAGTAAGAAGAAGTCGAGGCTACGACTTCAGGTACTTTCATGATTGAGATTAACTTCTCTCCTCAACATCTTGGGTCATGGACACAGGGATGTGGTATTCACATTTGTACCGATGTGCGGGGACTAAGGCAGAGTAGAGTGCTCGCCAAGGGAGAGGTGGACCTACGAGTTGGAAATGGAGCACATGTGGGTGCATTAGCGTAGGGACTTATTGTTTATCTTTGCCTACGGGCTTATTGTTGGAACTACATAATCAGTTATCACGTACCTTCATTTCTAGAAATATTATTTCAATATCCGTTTTGGATAATATGGGGTATCATTTTGAGATATCTAATGGATTGTTGTCCTTTAGTTTGAATGGTATTCTATTTGGAATTGCAAGGTTATATAATGGATTATATGTTCTTGATTTAAACAATAAAGATATTCTCAATATTGAAACCAAGAAAGCTAAACATAGCGATCAAAACCAAACATATCTCTGGCATTGTAGATTGTGTCATGTTAATAAGACTCGCATTGCAAAACTTCAAAGGGATGGAGTTTTGGCCCCTTTGACTTTCATCATTTGAGGTATGCGAGTCATGCCTTTTAGGCAAGATGACTAAGTCTCCTTTCACAGGGACAAAGTGAAAAGGCTCTTGAATCATAGGCATCATCCATAGTGATGTATGTGGTCCACTAACGGTGAAGCCGAGGTGGATATTCATACTTCATCACATTTACCGATGATTTCGGTAGATATGGTTATGTCTACCTTATGAGACATAAATCAAGCCTTTGATAAATTCAAGGAATTCGGGAGAATGAAGTACAGAATATGTTGGGCAAAAGTATTAAAGCTCTTCGGTCGGATCGAGGAGGTGAATACTTAAGCTCGAGGTTTTCTGAGTACCTGAAGGAATGTGGGATAGTATCACAACTCACCCCTCCTTATACACCCCCAACACAATGGAGTGTCGAAAGGAGGAATAGGACCTTACTTGACATGGTTAGGTCCATGATGAGTTTTAGTGATTTACGCATCGTTTTGGGGTTATGCCTAGAGACTGCGACTCACGTTTTTAAACCGTGTGTCTCCAAAGTCTCGTAGATAAGACTCCATATGAGCTATGGATTGGGCGAAAGCCCAACTTGTCTTATCTAAGGATTTGGGGTTGCGAAGCTTATGTTAAGAAATTGACTTCAACAAGTTTCCAGGGCCCAAATCCTGTAAATGTATATTTGTGGGGTATCCAAAGGAGACTAAAGGATACCATTTCTACCACCCAAGGAAGCGCAAAATCTTTGTTGCTCGATCGGTGTCTTCCTAGAAAAGGAACATTTTCTAAGAAGTACTAGTGGGAGAAAAGTAGAACTCGATGAAGTTCTAGAACCACAAGATATACTAGACGAAGGACGGGATGATGTGCCACAAGGAGTGGTTGAGCATCATGAGGGAGGTTACTCCACAAATTGTGGATCAAAGTGAACCGCCTCAGGTAGCACAGGAGCTACGTAGATCTGGGAGAGTACGCCATGAGCCCGAGAGATACGGTTATCTCGTGACTCAACATGGTGACGTACTAGTCTATCAAGACGATGAACCCAGAACCTACGAAGACGCTATATCGGATCCAGATTCCGTTAAATGGCTTGAAGCCATGAAATCTGAGATGGACTCCATGTACCAGAACCAAGTGTGGTCTCTGGTGGAACCACCTGAAGGGGTAAAACCTATAGGGTGTAAATGGGTCTTCAAGAAGAAGACTGACATGGATGGCAACGTGCATACCTATAAAGCACGGGCTTGGTTGCCAAAGGTTTCAAACAAATTCACGGCATTGACTATGAAGAAACCTTTTCGTCCGGTTGCCATGATTAAATCCATCCGGATTATGCTTGCAATTGTTGCATATCATGACTATGAGATTTGGCAAATGGATGTCAAAACTGCTTTCCTGAACGGAAACCTTGAGGAGGATGTGTATATGACACAACCTGATGGTTTCGTTCTTGATAGTCAAACTAATAAGGTATGCAAGTTGCAGAGATCCATTTATGGACTCAAGCAAGCTTCAAGGAGCTGGAACATTCGTTTTGATGAGGCCGTAAAAGAATTCGGTTTTATCAAAAATGAAGATGAGCCCTGTGTTTACAAGAAAGTGAGTGGGAGCGCAGTAGCATTCCTAGTGTTGTATGTCGATGACATACTTCTGATCGGGAATGATATACCGAACTTGCAGTCGGTAAAGACTTGGTTATCCAAGTGCTTCTCCATGAAAGACTTAGGGGAAGCAGCCTACATCCTTGGTATAAAGATCTATCGTGATAGATCGCGTAGGTTGCTTGGCCTAAGTCAGAGTGCATATATTGACAAAGTACTGAAACGATTCAGTATGGAAGAATCCAAGAAAGGATTTCTTCCGATGTCACATGGTGTTTATCTCTCTAAGGAGTTGTGTCCTAAAACACAAGATGAGAGAGATAGGATGAAGAGGATCCCATATGCATCAGCAATTGGATCCATCATGTATGCCATGCTATGTACTCGGATTGATGTCTCATGTGCTTTGAGCACTTGTAGCAGATATCAATCGGATCCAGGTGAGCGTCACTGGATGGCTGTCAAGAACATTCTTAAGTACTTGAAGAGGACTAAGGATATGTTCTTGGTTTATGGAGGGGAAGATGAGCTCACTGTAAGAGGATACAGAGATGCTAGTTTCCAAACGGATAAAGACGATTATCGATCGCAATCCAGGGTTTGTATTTTGTCTCAATGGTGGGGCAGTGAGCTGGAAGAGCTCCAAGCAAAGCACTGTAGCGGACTCTACAATGGAGGCTGAGTATATTGCATTGTCAGATGCGGCCAAGGAGGCAGTCTGGATTAAGAAGTTCGTCACTGAACTTGGTGTGGTTCCTACGATTGTTGATCCTATAGACATCTATTGTGACAACAATGGAGCAATTGCTCAAGCTAGGGAACCACGGTCTCATCAGAAGTCCAGACACATACTCAGACGATTCCATCTCATCAGAGAGATAGTTGAGAGGAAAGACGTGCATTAGTAAAGTGCATACCGCGACAATCTCGCAGATCCACTTACAAAGCCTCTGTCGCAGCAGAAGCATGAAAGGCACTTGAAATCATTTGGTATTAAATACATGAATGATTGGCTATAGTGCAAGTGGGAGATTGTTAGAGTAGATGCCCTAGAGCCAATCAATTATTGTGGAATTGACTCTTTTGTAATAATGTTCATTAATCAATAATAAAAGGCATTTTTTATTCTATATCGCGTAAATCATTATTATTGCAATATGTATTGATATATGTCCTTAGAATGGTAGAGCGTGACGAGGGTATCAAGTGTTTCAAATCTTGATAGTGAGAACCCTATGAGCACATATGGTGGCCATTCTAGAAACGTCCCAGTAGCCCCAGTATTATTCGAAGTAAGGGCACGATAATCACGGTAAGGCTATCATAGTGTTGAACGACCTGTCGAAAGGCGGATGGCGATCTCACTTGTCAAGGTTGTTTGGTGACAACCCTGGTGCAACACATGGGTGCTTGTTGTAGGCGGATATACCGCAAAGCAAGTTCACCGGATCGACCCACCAGAGGATTCCATATGGATGGTAACCCCAGTTGTCTATGGAACAAATCCTCTAACGAATGGTGGTGCATGTGATCCTTGGACTTGAGATCACCGGAGTGCCTTGTGCACCGATTGGTACGATTTGATACTAGCCTAAGCAGTGGATTACCAGTGTATCGATCAGGTGGTGATTGGCTATATCAAGGAGTGTATCAAGACTATGGTGGATTGACAAAGGATTCATCACTCCCGGTACGGGAGAAGTTATCTCACGGCGCAATTCGGTATATGGTAATGACACTAAAAGCTGGCCACAGTGGGATTGAGTTGTTGCTCATCCAGATTATAATACGGGTCATTGGGTCAGCCGAATATATATAATATCGAGAGTAACCGAAGGTTGACACTATTTCTATGCCTTCGCCTCGTCGAGATAACGAATGATGAAAGGATCAATTGTACGGTAACCATATCGTGTGTAGCTCTTTCTTTGAATAATGAATCTATCGGGTGGCCATGATGCCTTGCTGGGAGGGCCAATCTTGGTCTGTGGTATTAGTGAGACGATTAATTGGTGTTAATCCCGATACTATACACTACCGGTATGATGATGAGCCTATGGGTCACACACATAGAAGATAATTTAAGAGCCAAGAAGAAAGAAGGGCGTTTTTCGTCTTTTTGGGCGAAGGGTATTTTGGTAATTTCACAATGCAATTAAATTTGCTTGAGGTCGTAGCCTTTTTTATTTAATTTGTTAAAGAAATTAAATAAGTGAAATTACGGTTAAATGTGTGTTCGCACATATTTAATTAAATCATCATTATTGATTAAATGTTAATTAAATATTAATTGATTTTAATTAAGATAATGATGAATTAAATTAAAATATCAAATTGGGAGTTTTTGGCAACATGGGGTGTTTGGGTTGGAGCCCAAGCCCATTCCATATGGGAATAGGGCAACTTGGTTTGCCTATAAAAGGAATAGTATTTGTGTGATTTGTTAATTAATTTTGCCTTTAAAACAAACACACACAGCAACCCCTTTGACACTCATTCCCACGCCACTTTCATCTTTTGATTGAAAAATCAAATACTGAATTTTCTTCTTGATTTCTTAAGGCCAAGGAGGATCTAGCAAATCCCTCCTTGGTTCTTGTTGATTGTCTTCGTGTGGACCTCTACGGTTCGATCCTACACTTGGATCGTAGCAAACACATTCGTAGACAACATTGGTGGAGCCTCCAAACGTGGGTATGAATCTAAACCTTTGGATTTATATTTTTCTGCAGATTCTAATTATGCATAAATTGTAAAATCTATGCCTTGATTTTGGGTTCTAAGGAACGATCCGTGGTTGTAAAATTTTTGTTTTCCGCTGCGCAACCGGGTCGTTTCCTAACAAAAATTACCTTCTCTTACGATGCATTTGCAAGTTCAAATTCACATTACTTAAAGAGGTTGTGAACCTGCAGATTAAATTATAACTTAATCTAGACAAAGTAGAATGTTTAAATCTTATAGAGTCTAGAATGTTTAAAACTTATAGATTCATGACCGTTTAAAAATTAATTTAGAAAAAGTAGAATGTTTAAATCTTGTTGTCACCTATATTGTGAGATTGTGGAGCATTGTTTTGAGTTGAAGAAGATGCAAACCTAGCCCTGAAGGATGATGTAGTCATAGTTGCTATGAATGTTCTCTACAACATCAGAAAAGGGAAACAATATTAGTTAGGAAATCAGCAACATAAAAATAGATAAAATTAATAAATCAATAATACCTTATGGTTTGCCCTTTTATTTACTCTAGCTGGATTATCCTTGCAAGACCTTTTGTTATGGTCCAAGGCATTGCAAATAGTACACCTATGTGTGGAAACCCTTTTATTATTGGTTCCTCTGTTGGATCTCGCTTTCTTGCCTTTGCTGGTCTACCTGGCTTGACATGCTTGTAAAGGGACCATAATTTTTCGTTGGTCACATCTGGCCAAGTGCACTTGTTTGGTATTGGATGGATCATGTTTGCATAGGTTTGCATGTACATTGGAATTTTCAGCTTCTCATCCACATGATCTTCAAAGTTTGTCACATTCTTGCGTAATGAACAACTAATGTTGTGCACAAAAGGAACACCAAAGATCTTCCATACTCCATAATCTTCCATTGGTTCCTTAGAACAAGAGTATGTTTTCTAGGCATACCATTACCCAAAGATCTATCTATTACCTCATATTCATCAAATCCAGGGTAAAAAACGTCAACAGACCTAGCTGACTTAATATTTGTTAATTTTTCTATGCACCACAAGTGGAAGAGGAGTTTCCCAACCATCACCATCTTGGAACCTACATTGCATCCTCTTCATTACCCTTATTCTATACAGCTCTAATAAACTCAGAATCAGAAGTTCTCTATTGTCACCCAACCATACATTAAAAACCTCACTCATATTGTCGGTTACATGGTCTGACTTGGCTGTTGGATGAAAGGCATGGACTCACAATTTGTTAGGTTAATTGTCTAATAGCCACTTGTATGTAACTTCGTCAACTTCCCTCACCTTAACCATTGCCGCAACAAAATCAGCCTTATTTGAAGCTCTACTCACTACCCAAAATAATTTTCTCAAGTGGATACTCAAAAATTTTTGTCTAAAATTGGCATATACATGCCTAGCACAATACCTCGTCCTTCCATTCGACCAATGTCCTTTTAATGCATTTAAAATACCCTTTTGCCTGTCACTCATGAATGTGATAGGATCAGCATCGCCAAGAAAATCATGTAGCAAGCTCAAGAAAAACCCCCAAGACTTATTATTCTTAACCTGACAAATGCATATGGCTAAAGGGTAAATGCCACTATTAGCATCCATAGACACAGCAGATAGAAGAACTCTACCAGAGTTACCCTTGAGATGGCATCCATCAACCCCAATGAAATGTTGACATCCTTCCAAAAATCCCTTTCTTTAAGTTGCAAAACTTAGGAAAATTCTTTTGAACTTGGGGCTCTTTGGAACATTCTCTTTGATCACCCTAAGTTCTATCATTGACCCAGGATTGGTGACTTGAATTATGTGGCAATACTTGAATAGCCATGCAAATGACTCATCATGCTCTTTTGCTATCACACCTGTTGCAATTTTCCTTGCCCTATACAACTTATGATTAGATGCTTTAAGAAAATGTGCTCTTCCAAGTGCATCATTTAACGACTTCACAAAACCCCCCATGTGACCTAATGAACTCCCCTATTTTTTTGGCAATCCATGTGGCAATGGCAGGATTGTTGTAGACTCTGAGGCACATGTGTGTGTCTTCATATATTCTAATTTGATAGATCTCTTATCCACCATTAATGCTGCATAAATATGAAATGGACACCCCTCATGTTCGCAAATTGCTTTAATTCTACTAGTCTCATTATACACCTTCTTCAAAATGAGCCTCTTTGAATTATGTAATCCTTAAAAACCTTTCTAAAATGGTAAACACTCATAAACACCTAGCCAACCTTAAAATCAATCTTTCCATCGGCCCTATCAGCCCTATATTTTAACTCATTACTCTTTATACGTCTACTTATTCCATTGACATTATCATCATTAATGATTTAGGCCCCTTTGTCACTATCATCCTCAAAATCAGACAAAATGCCTTCACTGCCAACCCCATTCTCATCCCCGCACCATCTCCCTCATTTTGTATATTCTCCTCACTAGCCAAATCACTACTTACATTCCCATCACCATCTACATTACTCCCACCATTTCTATTTACATCATATGCGTTAAATACATCACTCCAATGGAACTCATCCTGAAAAGACCTTTCTTCGAGAATTTGTGGCTGCTCATCGGTAGGTTCAAGGTTTGTGTTAGATTCCAGCAAAGTTGGTAAGGGTTCTATTACTTGTACAGGCATTGCTTCAACAAACAACTAAATGTTGAATACCCATTTATATCCATATTGTTGGAAAATAAACATTAAATCCTCATCACCGTTTGATAAGTATCCATCCCTAATCATTGGTAACATAGCTTCCACCTTAAACTTCTCACCAAGAAGAAGGTAAACTTCCTCATTCTCCTTGGCCACACGTATCTTCATCTCCTTAATCAACATTATCTAACTGTATTCATCAGGGTCCACATTCCAAATCTGACAGTCAACTCCAAACAAATTAAATTTCAAATTGAACTTTTGTGGATTCATCCTACAAAACACAAATATATAACCATTATGTCAATATAATATATATTGTTCTTTTTTTTTTTCCATAAATAGTTGATACATAGGGGGAACATATCATCAAGTTAGGACTTCAAACTAATGTTGGGCCCGGATTTTACACAATTCAAATAAGTTTATTTTAGGGCTTTAATTTGTTTTCGGCCTAGAATATTTAGGCCCTTCAAACAGGTATAACTTAGGGCTTTACACAGTTTAGAACAGCTTTATTATTGGGCTTTACATTGTTATTGGGTCCAAAATTTACACAGACATAGTGACACAATTTAAAACATCCGTTAAAGTAGACACCATAGTGATCAAAACTTATGCATTGTAATTAGTGAAAAAGCAAAAAATAGAAACATGCGATTCTCAGTGAAATGTAAAGTAAATATGAACCATAGTTGAACTGGGAAGTTAGAATGTCAACATACAACAATCCAACCTCATGCAGTAGAAAATTCAAACCATGAATTCAATCCCTAAATTTATGCATTCATGCAAAAAGTTTACAAATGCTTAAAAAAGGGTACAACAACACAACAACACAACAATAATCAAAGCATAAGATACCCACATTATTAGGATGTAAAGCAATTCCACTCACAGACGATTCTTGTCTCTTCCAACTATGTTTTCTAGCCCACTTGCAGGAAAAAAATAACAACCAAATCATCAACCATTACAACATTGTAAATTTAATGTCAATTATTAGTAATTCTCTTCCTCACATACACATACATAACCAGTTTTCTAACCACTTCCACCAGCAGACTCAATATTACAACAGTAATAAAAAATACTTTCTGAAAACTATATATTTAAAGTGCATAATCAATCACCAACCACTAGAATGCAAAGTCCATACTAATGAAGGTTCTGGGCATGACAAGAAGCCATAATTAATGAGGAAAACAACATGGGAAAGTTCATGAGCATTTCTTTTTCAAAAGAAAGAGATTAGGGAACTTTTGTTTTTCGATATTTCAACATCTTTTACTTGGTTCCTGACAATTGACAAAACAAAAACTTTTAACAATTAAAGAAAATGAACAACAAATGCTCCATCAAAATTACCTTTGTTTAAATATTAATATTAGATCCTCCACGATTAAAAAACAACAAATAAAAAAAATCAATTTCCCATAAACTATAGCAGACATTTGTAACTATTACTAATGTTGATGCTGGATTTTGACACCAACAACTTAGCACGTGCAAAGTGCTAAGAAGATCTTAGAAATTACACGTGAATTGATTATGAGAGTTAATTATGGTACTGTTTTGATAGTAGCATGCAAAGATGTAAAAGTAAAGGAGACGGTAGAGGTTTTTATAGTGGTTCAAATGCTTAAAGTGAATCCTACATCCACTGTTTTCTTTTATATTGGTGTGTTCTTGGTTTTTAGCTAAGATTACAATAGGTCATGAACTGCTATTTAGGGTTACGGGTGTTTGGTGTTCTAAGGATTCTTAGAGAATGTCAAGCCAGTCTATTTCTAGTGGTGTGTTTTTGCTACTTTCTTTGTTGAATTTAGAGTGTTTGGTCCCGATTTTGTGAAGAGGAGCTTCCTATTTATACTCGTTGAGCCCAAGGTAATGATTACATTTCTGCAAGTGGGTTGGTGCCATACAAACCTCTCCTGTCTTCCCATTGGTTAAGGACTTAAGAAATATCCTTAAATTGAATTGGGCTTGGACAGATGTACAAACCAAATTCATTCCTGAACTCTGATTGGTGCTCGCTGACATTAGCTTATGTCAGCCTTGATTTTTAGGCATAACAAAAGCTCCCCTGTTTTTGAGATTCAAGGAGTTGGATCTTGAGAACTTCATGATTATGCCACAATCTGACTTGATTTCGAAGATAGCCATTTGAGCTAAGAGCTGAAGGGCGATCACATTGTTGTAGACAACCTGATGCTTGTTGTTGAGAACTGAAGCTGACTACTTCATTTGATCTCCAAGATTTTATCTTGACTTACGAACTGGCGGTAGATCGTGAACTGCGACTTGAGAGTTGTGTATGCAACCTAAGATGATTGCTTACTAAGATCTGCCGATTTGAGCTTAATCTTGCCTCGAGACATCGGGGAATGCTTTGAACTCTAGCTACTATTCACAACATAGGAAACTTAGATTTTCTAATGGTCAAAAATTTTTGAGCTATTTTGTTTGGTATAATAAATGCCTCTTTTGAATGACCTCTTCAGATGTTATTTGTCACATTTGACAGCTAGTACATCAATAAAGTGATCTTTATCTGACAGATGTGTCACTATGCGTATTAAATGTCAGCCATGAACATTAAATGTTAGCCATGTTGAAACAATATTCTTTTGGGCCGCATTAAATGCAGATGAGATAATTATGCCAACGATTACGATTCTCGATAAAGTCAATATCGATTGGTTTTTGCGAGATGTGAAAGTTACTCTTTCCATGGATCGATGACACATGGTCACGATCTATGGTCAATAACCAACTCCCGCCCAAACTTTGCTTATAAAAGTATCTATACCGTCACCTTCTTTGCACAAAAACCCTAACTTTACCCTAATTTTTGAAGAACTTCAATTTTTTTCAAAGAGAAAACTCCATTTTCTTGCTCTCAAAAAACTCTTCCTTCTTTGCTAGTTTATGTGAACCCAATGCTACATCAGAACACCCATTTCTAGCGACAGTAAGGTAAAGAAATTTCTTTCTTTTACTATTTTTTTTTTCACATTTTTTTGATTATTTACAGTCATGGCAGTTTATGGGTATCTAGTAGGTTAGGAAAGAAGCATTTCTAAGTAATACTCAAGAGAGTCACTCGAGGGCTTAGAAACTTAGGGTAAAGAGTCCCGGTGGACCATTTTTAGGAGTTTTTAGGGTTAGAAGCAAGTTGGCCATGGTAGAAACCATTGAGCTTTCCTCTACTTCTTCTGAGTCATCGTATGAAGTACATTTTTTAGGGTTTGACTCTCCCTTGGTTGTCATCCCTTTACAGACGCTAGAACTAGTGGAGTTTCCACCAAGGATTGAAATGAGGAAAGACGTCAGTGAAAACACCAACCAGGTACCTCTACAGGACCTGAAAAAGTTGATTAGGTCAACAGTCACATTAAAGGAAATATAGAAAGCCTTAGACCATCTCAATAGAAGTGTACCAAAAGAAGTAGTACACGGCTCAAGATCCTCTTGAGGGAATGGGTGCGATCTCTAAAGCAATCTTGAAGTGTGGAGTGTTAATTTCATTCCACCCTTTCATTAGGTCGATACTTGATCACTTCCAGATCACACTATTCTAGCTAACTCTGAACGTATATATCATAGTAGTTACTATGTATATATCGTTCTGCGAGCACAAACTTAGAGAGCCAATGGCGTTGGAGCTCACATGCGCCTATACATTGAAGAAGAGCGAAGATAAAGACTCGTACTACCTCTCCAAACAATCAACGATCAAAGGAGGAATATTTGGTTATCCTAGTAACGCAGGAGCTTACAAAACAAAATATATATTTTTTTAAAGTATGATGAGGTCTATAAATTTCAAGAACTGATTAGGTTTTCCCTTTCAATTTGAGGTCCTTTATCCTTGTCTTTGTTCTTTTTTCAAAATGTAGACTAACGAGCTCTTTTCTTATGTAGAAAACAAAGCGACCAAATTGCAGCTATTGACAGATCACGGCCGCATTCAAGCTTTTGGTCAATTTTCGGATAGAAGTCATGACGCAAAGATACTTGTGACGACAAAGAACCTTTAGAAGCACGGTTTCTTTCACCTCGACACATATTTGGATGGTTCAGCTCATAAGTTTTTCTATTGCTAAAAAACTCAAGTCTTTTATTTGCTTTTGACTTTGTTCGCTGATCTTTCTTCATCTTGATGAAGTAACCATGCAACCTAAGAGAGTAAAGCGACTAGCAGGGATTACATTCCTTAGACTGTTAAGAGAACCTCAAGTTGAAGCAGATCCATGCAATGTCCCTGTAGTGGGGACCCAAACTGGTGTTGAAAGGTGCTCAACTAAGGAGTGATGTGAGGAAGCTCCTAAGCCTACTGTGGGACATCCCACTAAGAAGAAGACCATGGGCATAAAGAAAATGAAGGTAATAACGGCAGAGAGGTCAGAGTCTTCTTTAAACGACCTCAAGGTAATGCCTACCCAGATTGGCCTTACCTTAAAGGTCCTTCCAAAAGATGCAACAGAGGCAACAAAAGGAAAGAAAGGCAAGGCCACTTAAGAGCAGGCCAAGGAAATTCCTGATCTGAGTGGTCATGACAAGTCCATCTTAAACCTTCTCAGGAAGCTCCCTGATCATCTGCGGCCTATGATCTTCACAATGTTGGAGTGCCAGGTGGAGTCAACCTTTGAGAGGTACATGGCGGCCAAGCCTTTTGATCTTCTAGTCACAACGCTCCAGATGCAAAACCAGGTAGAGCAAGCAAATCTCTCCTTGCGATCTCTTTGAAAATTGATAAAACTTTTTCTTAGTTTTTTAAGAAAAAACTAACTTTTATTCATTTTATTTTGTTGGCTATTCTCACTTTGAACATTGCTCACAACAAGACAAAAATCTTCTCCGGAGGGAAAATCCAAGAGATGAATTAGGAGGCAAGCCTTTATGGATTCCAACGTATCTGTAAGGGAAACACGACTTCTAGCAGATACACGCTTAGAAGAAAAGGAAGCTGCTTTGAGAGCAGTAGAGTTCTAGAAGTAAGAGCTTAAAAAAAGAGGATGATCAGGTCAAAGAGCTTCAGACGATAGTAGTAAGGCTTACTAGAGATCTGAGCTTGAGAGAGACAATGCTTCAAAGAATAGAAAATGAGCTTCAAGAGAGCACAAGCAATAAGAAGGAGATGGAGGTAGCTCGGGCCAAGATGTGGGCAACCATAGAGAAAAAGATCTAGAGCTCAAAGCGTCTCGTGGCTAGGTCGCTTCATTAACAAAATAGTTGCGACAATCCAATGTCGAGGTGGAAAAGAAGGTTGGAAAGTAGTCATTGCAAGTTATAAACATGCTGCGACAAGACAACCCAGACATGAACCTTTACCATCTTTTTGAAGAGTATCAGATGGCCCTCGCATTGATGGTATCTGCTCAAGAAAAGGAAGAGCAGGAAACACTCCAAGAGGGGGATCACCAAGAATAATAAAATCCTAAAGGCCTAGCTATCGACCTTGAGGTTGGAGCAATAGAAGCCAGGGATCTTAAAGTCCAAGAGAATTGATCGTCCTCCCTTCTGCTCGCTTTGAAAAATCTCTTGTTATCTCTAACTGTCGATGTAGCTCTCTGAATGTCCTTCATCTACATATTTTTGAATATATATAGACTTATTTGCCATTTGTGATAGTACTTTTAGAATTTAGGACTTCACTAAATGAATACAATTGTTCTGATCGTATAACTTGTAAAACATTGTAAATAACAAGATTATAAAGACTTAAGATAACAATATAAGTAATTCTTAGAGAAGAATAATCTTATTGATGAAATTTACAAGTAAAAGAGATCATACAAAATTATACAAGGACTTGGAATTTACTAATAATAAGGTCGCATATGTTCAATATTCTAAGCTTGCGATATTTCAGAACCATTGAGTCATTTGGGATGATATGTGCCAGGTCAAATCACCATAGTGATAAGGACCTTCCAAGTTAGGCCTTAATACTCTTGTGCTTGGTTCTCAAATATCTAGAAGGACTTGTTTAAGGATCAAGTTGCTGACTTGGAAGTCTCTACTCCTGACTTTGGGGTCAAAGAACCTCTTAGCTTGTTGATAGGAAGTTATCCTTAGCTAAGCCTTATTAGGGTGTTCTTCAACCAAGTCCAAGCATGCACACATAAGTGCTTCATTGTCTACCTCATTGTAGAATTCTCCCTAAAGGGAACTAGTTCCTACTTCAACTAGGACCATTGCCTCGCAGCCATATGCTAGTGAGAATGGTGTTTTTGAAGTAAAAGTTTTTGGAGTGGTTCTATATGCCCATAGAACCTTTGGGAGATCATTGGCCTCACTGCCTTTTGCTACTCCAAGCTTAGTCTTCAAAGTGTGCTTAATGGTTTTATTGATAGCTTCAACTTATCCATTAGCTTGTGGTCTTGCTACTAAGGCAAATTTCTTATGAATCCCTAGGTCTTCACAAAACTGTTTGAACTCCTCATTGTCGAACTGCTTTCTATTGTCCAAGATAAAAGTATGAGGAATTCCATAGCGACACATTGTATTTTTGAAGATGAAGTCTTTAAGTTTCTTTGTGGTGATCGCGGCCAAAGGTTTTGCCTAAACCCATTTTGTGAAATAATCCACTGAGACTACTGCATACTTGACACCACCTTTACCAGTTGGCATGAGATCGATGAAATCAATTCCCCACATAGCGAATGGCTAAGGGCTGGTCATCATTGTTAATTGGTGAGAAGGAGCTCGCGGTATGTTTGTGAATCTTTGGCATCTGTCACCCTTTTTCACGGAATTATAGGTATCTTTGTGAAGCAAGGGCCAATAATATCCTTATCGAATAATTTTATTGGCGAGAGATCATGCGGCAGTGTGATTACCATTTATCCTTTCATGTATCTCTCTCATGATGTAGTCTACGTCTTCGTTTGTCACACATTATAATAGGGGTGCTAAATCCTTATTTGTACAATTGGTCTCCAATTAGGATGTGACGAGAAGATCTAGTCTGTAGGAGTCTTGCCCTCAGGTTTACTGTTAGGAAGAATCTCTACTTTGAGATACTAAATGATATTGGATTCATCCAAGATATTAATTCAGTTGTAGCCACTGTCTGGTCAAGTGAGTTGATGTTGGGAATCTCGATGTATTTGACCAGGATGTTATCTAGCACATTGGAGTCCAAGATGAAGCTATCTTTGCCAAAGCATCCGTAATAGAGTTGCTATCTCTTGGGATTTACTTGATCTTTTATCGCTTGAAGGGCTCTAGTGTGGCCTTAGCTTTCTTCAACTAACTAATCATATTCTCTTCCTTGTTTTCATACTGTCCTAATATTTGGTTGACTATTAGCTGGGAGTCGCTATTGATGTCAATCACTTCTGACCCCATCTCTCTTACTAGTCACAGACCAGCAAATAGCGCTTCATATTCAGCCATGTTGTCAGCGGCTTTGAACCCAAACCTAAGGGCTCCATAAATGCAAGTGCCCTCAGGGCTGATGAGCAGAAGACCAGCTTCGACTCTTTTTTCTTTTTTGAAGACCCATAACATACAGGCTCCATGTTGATAGATTTAAAAGAGTCTCTTGGACAATCTCACTAACTGGCTAATGGGGTTCCCGTTCTAGCTTATAGGAAAACTCTAATATGCAGATCAAACTGACTTAATTCCATAGCCCATTTAAGCAATTTACCCGAGGCCTTTGGTTTCTAAAAGACCTATCTGAGCAGGTAATTAGTTAAAACATGAATGGTATGAGCACGAAAATAAGGTCGCAGTTTCCTAGAAGCGATTAGCAAGGCAAAGGCTAATCATTCCATTTATGGATACCTTGACTTAGTGTCTAGTAACTGTTTGTTGGTATAATACACAGGCCACTGAATTTTGTTATCTTCTTGAATAAAAGCTATGTTAACCGCATACTGAGAAACAGTCAGGTATAGAAATAAATTTTCCTTGGGAAGTGGCTTAGACAAAAGAGGTACTTTCTGAGATGCTCTTTTATGCTCTGAAAAGTTTATTCACATTCTGGAGTCCATTCGAATTTCTTGTTGGCCCCGAGTACATTGAAGAACGGTAGACAATGATTTGCAGCTCTCGATATAAAGCGATTGAGAGCCGCTATCCGCCCATTCAAGCTCTGAACTTACCTAAGATTTATGGGACTCTTCATATCTAGGAGAGCTTAGATTTTTTTGGGGTTGACTTTAATTCCCTGATGGTTAGTCATGTACCCAAGAATTTACCTACCCCCAATGAACACTTAAGAGGATTAAGTCTTATTTTGTATCTTTAGAGTATGTCTAACATTTATGCGAGGTGGGCTATGTGATCTGAAGTGACATGCAACTTGGTCAGCATGTCATTGACATAGTCCTCCATTGTTTTCCCGATCTTCTGATTAATCAGGCACTGGGAGGTTGCCCCAACATTTTTTAGACCGAAGGGCATGACCTTAGCGATACAACCCCCGATCTGTGATGGATGAGGTGTGCTTCTCCTCAAGCGTGAACATCGGGATCTGATTGTATCATGAATAAGCATCTATGAATCTCAGCAGCTCGTGCCCAGAAGTGACACAATGAGCTAGTTGATTATGGTCCCTACCAAATAGAGACCTTTGCAACCTCTATGCCTCTCCATGTCATCTTGGTCATTCTCCCTCAAGGGACTCAGACCATGAACATACTACTTGAAGTTGCCTTTTTGGATAAGGTCTTCAACTGCCTGTTTGAGAGCTTAGCACTCATTGGTATGGTACCTATTATCCTTGTAGTAAAGGCAGTATTTATTGTCGGTCCTTTTAGACAAGGGTTTCTTCATGGGCTCTAGCTCTCCAAGAAGATTGACTTCTACTGAATTAGCCAAAATGGCCCAGACCTATGTGTTGAGTGGAGTGAAGTTATCATGGTCGCGACGAGGAAGTGGAGCATAAGCTTTCTTAGGCTCAAACCATTGTTTCTTTCCTTTTCTCTTATCATCATTAGCCCATTTGTGATCATTCCTTCTACTACTCTCTCCTCGGAATTCATCCCTTTGATTGGGAGTGCTAGTTGAAGGCTTGGGTCATGGCAATTTAGAGATGCCTTAAAGCTTTTGATCCGCAAATACTTCTTTGTCAGATTGTAGAAGCAAGTAAGGGAAATGTCATCTTCCGCTTGTAGCTTGTTCCACAGGTAGGTTTGCAGGAAAACTTCGGTAATAATCAGAGTTAGAACTGAATCCTCAGATGTATTAGCCACCTTGTTCAGAGCCCTATGGAACTTGTCAATGTAAGACTGAAGAGACTCATTCTTCTCCTGTCGTATGTTGCTTAGATAGCTAAGCAGCATTAAGAACTTTTGATTGGCTTGGAAGTGTCTCAAGAACAATGAGCTTATTAGCTGCCATGAGTTGATGGATCCTGGCGGAACTGATCTGAACCAAATTTAGCATGGAAGGTCAAAGTCATTGCTAAGTAACGACACTTCGCCAAGTTTGAAACTTGGTGAAGCTCCATGAGGTCATCAAACTCAGAGAGGTGATCTTGAGGATTAGCATTCTCGTCGAATGCCTTTATCCTGGGCATCCTGAATCTTGGTAGGAGAAGTTCAGTTAGAAGTGCTACGGAAAATGGAGACGCCTCGACGATTTCTCTCTACTCGTTTTGTTGAGTTCAAAGCTAATCTAGAGTTCATTGCAACTCCTCTATCTAAGGAAGTGGAGCCCTTTGGGGATCACTCTCTGCAATGTGGGTTCATTCCTAATTATTGTGGTTGATGAAAGACCATAGGTTGATACTTTCTTTGCCCTGGCCGGAGCCTTCGGCATGCCTTGACACTTGTGGGCCTGAGCCTTGTGAGGCATTAAGTGGTTGGGGGAGTTTTCCTTATCCCTGTAGTGGTCAAAATCAAAGCATTGATGGTGGGTACTTCCCTCGCAGTGATGGTTGGAACCATCATGCCGACGATAGTGGGAATACTACAAGAAATATATTATATTGTGACAAAATTAATTTTGTCAAATGTTATTTTGTCACGAGTAATATAGGTATTATGACAAAATAAAGAAACATCACATTAAGTATGACAAAGAGAATATATAGTGACTAAAACTAATATGGTCATAATATTTTATCACAATAAAGAAACCCATAATAAATGTAATGAAGAAAAACATTTTTATAATAATATTTCGTCACAAATTTTTGGCGCCAAATTTTGACGTCTAGGTAAATTGTTTATTGTGACCGACATATTTTGTCATCAAATATTTTAATCACTATATTTAGTTATACATGCTATAATTACAAATTATTTTGTCACAAAAGAATTTATTTATTATTACAAAAAAAAAAAAATTGCCATAATATATGCTAAAATAGAGGTATTAATGACAAAATGTTTGAGTCAAAATTTAAACGCTGAGATAAATTGTTTATCGTGACAAACATATTTGTCATAAAAAACTTTTATCAGTATATATAGTAATACATGCTATAATTACAAATTAATTTGTTACAAAAGAATTATTTATCATTGCAAAAAAAAAAAAAAAAAAAAAAATTATCATTTGAAAATGTTAAAATATAGGTATTAATGACAAAATATTTGAGTCAAATTAAACGTGATATATTGTGACAAAAATTTGTTAAAAAACATAATTAATACACGTACAAGTATTTGTCATTCCTTTCAAGTTTTTAGTAATAACATATATGTCATTAAAAAAAAAAAAAACTCATTAATGCATAGGATTGGGTACGAGGTCAAGGGCTAGGTAATTTGGTCAGGATTGGGGGGTGATCAGAGGCGGGTCAGGTTTTGCTATATCTAGCTAGATTAAAGAAATCTGTTCTAAAACAAATTACAAACAGATCAGTAATTAAAAAAAATCTGTTTGTAAAATCATAGCAACACATTTCAATTCATTGTAAATATTTGTCCCCAAATTTTAATTCATAATCTATTGTTAAAATATTACTTTTATTTAAAAAAAAAAAAAAAAATTGCACTCTCCGAAAGTGTTACTGTAGACTATTATGGTAACACTTAATGTTAAAATAGTATGGTAAAAATTATCTTCAACTTTTTATAACACTTTATATATTAATGGTAACTCTTTTTTTTTTTTAAATGTCATTAATATATATTTACAATAACATTTTTAAAGTGTTACAATAGCCCAATAATAAAATAGCTTTTTTATAATGTTACCATATAATCAAAATAAAATAACATTTTAAAAATATTATCATATACCCAATTATTTAGAAAAACATTTAATTCCCGCCAACACAAAATGAGGTTGATTTTGTTTCCTTTACATTGTTTAGGGGTCAAATGTTATATTATTTGGGGTTTACCTTGTTACTTTTCATTCAAGTAGGGAGCAAACATAATTTTCCAAAACTAGTGTAAAAGGAAGATGGGAAGGTTGTGTAGAACGCAAAAGGACAAAAGATGTCAGGCATTGGCAATCCACCGCAAGAGGAAGACAAGAAGCCCAACAATCAATCGGCTCACATAAACCTCAAAGTCAAAGGCCAGGTTTCCTTCTTTTTTTTCCTTTTTTTTTTTTTTGGGGAAAAAATTGGCTTTAATTTCAAAACAATCGGTATTTTTAGGGTTTTGTTTTTATTTGTGTTTTTTGTTCTATCAGTTCATTATTTTGTACCTTTGCTTCAGGATTTCTCATAATAATGGTTATTATATAAGGGTTTGTTGTATTTGGTTTAAAAATTGGATTTTTACTGTTGTGAACCGTTAAGGTTTGGTTTTTCTGTAGAAATTTATATATCTGGGTTTGAGTTTTGTTTTGGCTTCAAGTAATGTTTGTTTGGGGCCTATATTTGAATGATGGTGTATTTTTATTTTGTATAGTGGGTTTGTTTTTGTTTTGAGAAATCGAGTAGAAAGACCCATATCAACATCAAGTTCCTCTCTTTGCTTGTTATCTTGAAGAAGATGAAAAAGATGAACAGTTCCTCAAATTAAGCTCAGGGACCTCACCAAAATGGGTCCTGCTTTCTGCGTCGGCATTGGCTGCAGCATTGGTGTTAGTGTTGGTCTTGTTGGAGGTACACAAACGAGCAAAATAAACACAATCCTTGATGGATTCTTTTGAATTAGTGAGCTTTGTTTGGTTTAACCATTAAAGTTGTGATTTTTAGAGAATTCTCTTGATGGGTTGTGGTGCTTCTGTTTGAATTGTTTGATATTATTGTTTGATTTATTCGACACATTTTATCACTTATTGTCTTGTTTGAAGCAAAATCCTTGAGCTTTGTTATGTTTTAGAGTTAAAGTTGTTTTAAGAGAATTCTCTTGATGGGTTGTTTTTCTTTTTTTGGGAAATTGTTTGATTAATTCGTTACAATTGATCAGTATATGTCTTGGTTGAAACAAAATCCTTACGCTTTGTTTGGTGTTATAATAATTAAAGCTATCTTTTTTAGGGAATTAGGTTTGCATTCATTTTTTTATATTTTTTTTATTTACTTGTTTCGTTAATTCATTCCACTTTACCTCTTTGTGGCTTCTTTGAAGTAAAACCCTTGCTTGGTTCCTTTCAATTCGTGAGCTTTGTTGATTTTAGTATTAAAGTTATTACCTTTAGAGAATTCTCTTGATGGGTTGTTTTCATTATGTTGAATTTTTTATATTCTTTTTTGTTTAATTCACTGCATTTCATCACTTTATGTCTTATCTGAAGCAAAACGCTTGTTGGGTTCCTTTCATTTTGTGAGCTTTGTTTGGTTTTAGTATTAAAGTCTTCGTATTTGGAAAATTTTCTTGATGGGCTTTGTTCATTTTGTTGAAAGTTTTTGATTTTGTTGTTTTATTAATTCACTGCACTTGACCACTTCATGTCTTGTTTGAAGCAAAAAACTTGCTAGTTTCGTTCATTTTGTAAGCTTTGTTTGGTATTATCATTAAGTTGTTCTTTTTAGAGAAATGCCTTAATGGTCTGTCTTCATTCTTTTGAAATTTATTGATATTATAGTTTGATTAATTCTTTCCACGTGACTACTTCATGTCTTGTTTTAACCAAAACCCTTGCTGGACTTGTTTCATTTTGTGTGCTTTGTTTAGTATTATCATTAAATTTGCTTATTAGACAATTCCTTTGATGGGTATTGGGTTGTGTTTATTTTTTTGAAAGTTTTTGATATTTGTTGTCTTATTAATCTTGTATGTACTCTAAAGAACATGGTGAAGGAAATTATATGCACAATATCATCTACACCTTACAAAGTCACTATTGTTTTGGTAACTCGGACTGTTTGCTGAATGCCAAATTTATAAAATTAAATGTAAAACTTTTAATGAAATTGAATTTCTAAACATGATATACTTTTCAGTATTTCTTATTTCTCTTTTCTATATATTTTAATTTAAAATTTTCTGTTTTTACTTCTAATTTGGTGTTTGGTAAATTGTTATTATAGTGTGTTTATGTGTGTTAGTTGCAAATGTAAATTGGGAAGGGGAATATTTAATCTTCTGAGGCATATTTCATTAATGCTTGAACCTTGAGCAAAAATAGTATAGGACCCTTTTGATCTCTTTCCCCTTAAGCATTTCTTTAGTGTTTTTTTCTTTGAATCGAATTAGTTCTTTGGAAATCTTGATTGGTTGCCATGTTGATCAATAGAGCAAGGATGCCTTTCCTTTTACTTTGTTGACTAGTATGGGTCTAACACTTTTTCAAGTTTCGATGTAATTAATTAAATGTAGTTTTACTTTTTTATTGTGTGGCCAGTGGCTTATGGTCCAACTTTGACTGCGAATATGGCATTTGTAAGAGCGGTTTCACAGACTGGGATGTCTCTTTCTACCATTAAGCATAGACCGCGGGCTTTAACTGGTGATTAGCCATATATATATACTATGGAGACTATACAACAACAAGGTTTTATATGCAGCGCCATTAGAGGTAACAAAATCCCTGATATGAACTTGATATTTTGCATGTACTAACTTATTGAATGTACACCAATTGAAGCCAAATTACATTTCATACTTGCTCATGTTCTGCCACCCAATTTCTCCTATTGTTATACCTATATAGTTCATCTTAAACTGGATTATTTTTGCAATTTCCTGCTCTAAAAGATATTAATAATTGGAACAGGGTTGTGCCTGATGGTCCTTAAGATACCTGATGATCTTCCAATCACCATGAAGCTGGTGTTGAAGGACAAGGCTGTTTCCAAGACTGGTCGTCACTAGCATGCGTCACCTTGAGAGCAAATATAGCAACTGTTTCATGGATGGGGGTGTCTCCAACCATAGTTGTTTATATTAAAGGTGTGGTTTTCCCTCTGATGCATTTTTAAGGGAGAATGATCTGATGGCCTATGTACATATGGGAATTGAAGATGATTTTTGTTGGTAGATTTTCTTTTTTGAATGATTGGAAAATATTAATTATTGTTCATAGTTAATTTTCCAATCATTTGGGTATTGTATATGACGTAAAGTGGTATTATATATGATGAAAGAATTATGGATGCAATTACCTCCATTCTGCTTCCTTTTACTAACCCTTCATCTTTTGTTTTGTTTTTTTTTTTTTTTTTGGTTTTTGTTTTTGTTTTTTTCTCTGTTTCAGTATTATATATGATGTAAAGTATAGAAATGAATAGTTTTATCATTATTGAGATGACAAACAATATTTGTCATGCCTATATTATTTTGACAAAATAAATTTGTCATGTAAAAGTATTTGTCATGCTATTAAAATTTTTACAAAATTGTTTCCGTCACTATACAAAATTTGATAAATAATATTGTCATATAAACAAATATGTGACAAACTAAATGTTGCCACAATAAAGTTAATGACAAATAATTTTTTGTCGCTATTAAAATTATGAGCAAATAATTTAGTCAGTATTTACAATTTTGACAAAATCAATTTTATCATAATATGTTATTTTCTCACCATAAAGTTTATCATTTAGTCTTTAAATATAAATCAATTGTGACAAAATATTATTTGTAGTGATAAAAATGTCTTCTATTGTTACAAATAATTTATCACAATAAACTGGTTTAAAGTGACAAATTATTATTGTCACAATAAATATTTAGGCTATGGTGACCAAACGCTCTTTCGTCACTATACACTTAAGAGTACGCGCTTAATGTGACCAACTTGGTGACTAATATAATTCATCACATTAGCGAAATAGTCACAATTTTAATATTTTTAGTGACAAATTATTTTATTGCGATAAGCCGAAATTCTTGTAGTATATATATATCGAACTCGCCATGCCTGGCACTTTCATGGGCGTGCCTATGTGATATGCCATGGGACTACTCTAGGTGTGAAGTACTTACTGCACGCCCATGTGATATGCCATGGGACTACTCTAGGTGTGAAGTACTTACTGCCTAGTAACTAAACCACAATTTTCTTCCCCTACTTGCGACTAGTGCTTGCGACTAGTACTTGCATGCCTTTTAAGCCTTTCTTCCCTTGCTTGGCTATGACTTACCCTTATTCTTTTGTGCTATAGTGGGTGTGGTACGAGGTTGTGCTCATCTCCAAGCTTTAGAGTGACCTACAAGTGCCTTCGGGGGTAGTACCACCTTGTCTGAAGTTGGCATCACAATCTGGTCTAAACAATCCAACCTTTGGTTCATTGTTTGGAGAGTGTTATCAAACTTCTCCAGGTAATAGAACAAAGCAGGATCCGCCGAGTAAGTCGAGGGGGCGCTCCTTGCAATATTCTAGGGAGGTGGAACTACTTCGAGAGGAGTAGTTTCTTGATTGCGGGGAATCTCCTCGTTACTGGTGCCAATATGCTCGATTTCAAAACCATGAGCCATGAGATTTTGCGGTTGATCTTAGAAGACAAAACTGATGAATCAGTTGAGATTACTGGGTAGAGAGCTAATGTGAACATGGCCCTCCTTCTAGCACCAAACTGTTGATGTTGGATTTTGACACGAACGACTTAGCACATACAAAGTGCTTAGAAGATCTTAGAAATTACACATGAATTTATTATGAGAGTTAATTATGGTACTGTTTTCATAGTAGCATGCAAAAAGTAAAGGAGACAGTAAAGGTTTTTATAGTGTTTCATATGCTTGAAGCGAATTCTACATCCATTATTTTTTTTTATTTTTTTTATTGGTGTGGTCTTGGTTTTTACCCAAGATTACAATAGGTCACAAACTGTGATTTGGGGTTATAGGTGCTTGGTGTTCTAAGGATCCTTAGAGAATGTCAAGCTAGTCTTTTCTAGTAGTGTGTCTTTGCTATTTTCTTTGTTGAATTCAGAGTGTCTGATCTTGATTTTGTGAGGGGAAGCTGCCAATTTATACCCGTTGAGCCAAGGTAATGATTACCTTTCTGCAATTGATTTGGTGTTGTGCAAACCTCTCTTGTCTTCCCATTGGTTGAGAACTTAAGAAATATCCTTAAATTAAATGGATCTTGGATAGGTGTGTGAACCAAATTCATTCACAGACAAAACCTGAGTTTGCTGGGTTGTTGATAGCTATATTATTTCTATCTTGGGCGACGTGGCAGACTCTTGGATAGTGCAAAGCCATCCTGAACTCTGATTGGTGCTCGCTGACATCAGCTTATGTTAGCCCTGATTTTTAGGCATAACAACTAAAATGGACCCACAACCAAAATGAATAACAAAAACAAATAAAATAAGAAAACTTCATGTGAAATCCATTATTTTAAAAGAAATAATAATACTTTTTTGCCATTTCATATCGTGAAAACCAACAATTCTTTGTCTTTAATCCTTCCTTAAACATGGCAACTTTGTTGCATGCCTCACCATAAAAGTGTAAAAGCTTAGCAAAAGTTGTTCCCAAAACCGAAGAATAACACCGACCTTAGAAGTCTCAACGATGGTGACTTTGTTGCATGTATCAACGATGAAGCAACTCAGAAGTCTCAAGTTAGCCGTTAGTTGAAGTTGCCCGCCAAACCTGTCGTTCGTCGGAAAAACTTCATGGTAACAACACTAATCGTCAACACCATGAATGAACCCTAAACACGACAATCGCCAATAACCAATCCAATTCATTAGTGTAAATCACCTTTGTTAGACGAAAACCCGACAGTTGACTCTTCTAAGATACACAAAAGTAAAATGACTTTTGCTTTTCTTTTTTCCTTGGGTCAACTTCTTTGGACATGTGTCATCACCCTAGCCTTATGATTCCCCATATTGCAATTTTAAATTTTGATTTCCTATGCAAAATGTCAATTGATCATTTTACCCTTATTTACAAATTACTTATGACCACACTACCCTTTATCATAATGACAACTCTTAACGGAATTCTACTGCAGGTAGTAAAATGTTATTTAAAAAGTGGGTGGTATGAATTATTTGTCAATGGGACATTTTTTGGGTGGGAACATATCATTAACTCTATTAATAATAATAAAAGTTAATATAAGAACGTAACATTTTGTTGTTATCAAAAGTTATAAGTAAATAGTCTTTACCATTCTATCCCAAAACTGCTCTTAAGAATATTAAGTTAAATAGCTCAAATTTTTTTATATGTACTTTAGAAAAACAAAATATTGTATGTCACATTTGAAAATCTAACGATTCAACTTCACAAATCATACATATAGTCTTTATGGAAAACTCATATTTGTCAAACTTATGAGTTGTATGTGTACACATATGTTCTGCGTGTACACTGATTGCTAGACTTGAGTTTTGACTTGTTTTGTTTAGAGTGTGTGTGCACAACAGTTTGTGCTTTCACTCTCACTTCATATATTTGTAACCCAACACGAGTTGCATGTCTAATAAAGTGAAAATATATTTTTTTTATCTTTATCTCTCACTTTTTAGGACCTTTTTACATGTGTCATAACACCCTTAAGTGGTCCTAGGGAATAAAGTTCTTTTCCCAATTTGTTCTGTGGTCCAAACAAAAAAGAAAGAATACTTTCCTTATTTGGACAAACATGCGTCAATCCCTTGTTGGCTGACATGACACTATATTGTTGAGCAAGAAATCTTTTATTATATAATACTCTTTCTTGCATATATGAATCTAATCTTTTGATGTTTTGTTTTATTGCACCTTGAATTTCTTAGAGTATTTTCTTCTCTTAAGGTTCAAGGTTCATTTCCATATTGTGCCAAAACCTCACCATATCAAACACGTTATTGATGGCTCTTGGAAAATCTTAAAAAAAAAAAAATAATTCTTTTTCATTTAAATATTTGTGATTTTCGGTTAATGATTGTATTATTTAATTTTTTTTTAAAAATTTAATTGGTGATTTTGTTGACATGCGAAAATTCGAAGAAACTGGATATTAAAGGAAAAATAATTGAATTATTCTCATTTCTAATTATACTAAAATATGATTTTCTTTACTTTATTATTGAGATTGTATCATTATTTGTAATATTTTATATCCTTATATAGCTATAATACTTTTGTATAAATAGATAATGTATTCACAACTCAAATTGAATAACTCAATACAATTAAATTGAATTCCTTTCAGATATCTCTCGAGTATATTTCAACTATTTCAATCGTCTCTCTTACCCTCTCAAAAATATCTCTCGGGCATACTTTGGTTCTTTTCAATTGCCTCTCTTGCCCTCTCAATTCTAACATGGTATCAAAACACTCAGGTTTAGGATAGTGAACAACTATTTATATGGATGTATGTATGTCTTGAAAAACTCTGTCAACAAGACGATAAATATCTAAGGAAGATAGGTTTTAAGTGAGACAATTTGTGACCCCTTCAGTGTTTTCTGAAAATTTTTCTAGTGCATATTGAATCATTTTCAACTCTTACTACTATTTTATGTTATTGAGTTGTTCCACTAATCAATCCACTCTAGCCTCAAGTTCTAACTCAACAAGCAAGACACATGGCACTCAGATTAGACAATCTCTTCACAATCAAGCTTCCACTAATCAATCCACTCTAATCTAATGGCAGACAATATTTATATCCACTACGCAAGCTTAGATTTTATGATTTATACAAACCACAAGGTTGAGGAAGAGTATTGACATGCGAATTTGTGAAGAAAATATGTGACATTGATTTATATATCATTGGGACATGGAATGAGAAAATATGATTATTATCATTCCTAATTATACTAAGATATGATTTTCTTTGCTTTATTATTGAGATTGTATATTCCTTTGTTGACGCTGGTGCGTGGTGTTAGCGCTTGAAGCTCAATGGTTCACAAGCTGTTCACGGGTGTGATCGAGGCATGAAAAAGATCCAAAGAGTTGCTACACATTAGGGATTTAAGTGTGGTGCTAAGTGTAAAGTTGAATAGGGAGTTCTTTTTACTATAACTTAGATCAGCTTTGAACTATATCTTGTCATGTGTTTTTAACTTAATGGATTGCCTCTATCTAGAAAAGGTCCCATGGATGTAGGCTAAAAGTGGAGTTAGCTGAACTATGTATATGGCTATGTTCTTAAATTTCTACACTTGTGTTTGATGTGTTTATATTGGAAATGTTTAATCTACTTGTAATTATTTTGCTGCACTTAAAATGGGTAAACACACTCTAATGTGAGTTAAATCTCTAACTCTCTCCCCAACAAGTGGTATCGGAGCGTGTCTTGATAAGTTGCTTCAGTTGATCCTTATCCATTATGATTGTTTTCACATGCATCTAAGTGTCTGGTTGTGGATGAAATCTGATCTATGTTGCATTTTCATTTTAGATCCGCTGTGTGTCTGTGGGTGTACTTCTGTTTGTTGTGTTAGCATCTGTCTGATTGTTTTTCATCATGAGTTTCTTCCCTAAAGGAGGATCTACTCATAGACCACATCTGTTAGAAGGACCTAACTATTATACGTGGAGGCCTAGGATGCATACTTTCCTTAAGTCTATAGATGAAAGAGTCTGGTCCACGGTTGTGAATGGTTGGACACCCCCGGTTATTGTTGACAATAAAGTTTCTAGACCAAAACTTATTGCTAGTTGGACTGCTGATGAGATAACTTGGGCAAATTATAACTCTAAAGCCCTTCAATACTCTTTTTAATGTTGTTAATGTGAACCAAATGAAAGTCATAGCTAATAGTGAGCTTGCTAAAGATGCTTAGGATAGGCTTCAAGTCAAGAATGAGGGAACTTGTACCGTTAAAAGAAATAGGCTTAGAAAAATTGTCACTGATTTTGAAAATCTGAATATGGAAGAGGATGAGACTATACTGGTTTTTATGGTAGAGTTTGTGATATTTCTAATGAGTGTTTTGCTTTGGGAAGACCGTATTCTAAGACTAAACTTGTTAGGAAAGTGCTTTGCTCTTTGCTCCGGAGGTTTACGATATACTCAAGTTGAGGGAATCGACTTTGATGAAACCTTCGATCCTGTTACTAGACTTGAATCAATTTCATTATTGCTTTTTGTTGCCCATTGCCTCAAGATCAAATTGTTTCAAATAGCGCCTTCTTGAATGGAATGCTCACCAAAGAAGTGTATGTTGAACAACCAATTGGCTTTCAAGACCTCCATAAAACTAATCATGTATTCAGATTGAAGAAAGCACTTTATGGTTTGAAACAGGCCCCACGGGCCTGGTGTGAAAGGTTGACAACTTTCCTTCTTGAGCATAACTATAAACGAGGTAATGCCCACAAAACCCTCTTTAACAAGTGTGCTAACAATGAAATCATGTGTGCAAAGATTTACGTTGATGATATTGTTTTTGGTTCTACATCTTATTCTCATGCACTTGAATTCATTAACTTGATGAAAAATGAGTTTGGTAGGAGAACTATATATGTTTCTTGGACTTCAAATTAAACAAACGGATAATGGCATGTTTGTTTCCCAATCAAAGTATGTTAGAAACATGTTGAAAATATTTTGTTTAGACAATGCAAAGCATGCTGGAACCCCTATGAGTTCTACCCTTAAGCTGTCCAAAGATGAATATGGTAAAAAGGTAGACAATAAGTTGTACCGAAGCATGATTGGAAGTCTTCTTTACTTAACTACAAGTCGACCTAATATTTGTTTTAGTGTTGGAGTTTGTGCTAGGTTTCAAACTAATCCATCTGAGTTGCACCTGAATGTAGTGAAAAGAATCATGAAATATGTTTCAGGTTCGTGTGATTTTGGCCTTTGGTACTCATTTGATTCTAACAATTGCTCGGTTGGGATAGTGATATAGATTGGGCAGAAAGTTTGGATGATCAAAAAAGTACTTCGGGTGCATGTTTCTACCTTGGAAACAACCTTGTCACGTGATATAGCAACAAGCAAAATGCAATCTCCCTATCCACTATTGAGGCTGAGTACATTGCCGCAGGAAGTTGTTGCACTCAAATTTTATGGTTAAAGCAAATGTTGAATGATTATGGTGTTGATCAAGATTGTGTGACAATATTTTGTGATAACACGAGTGCCATTAACATCTCTAAGAATCTAGTCCAACATTCTAGGATTAAGCACATTGACATAAGACATCATTTATTAGAGAGTTAGTTGAAGAGAACATCATTGCACTTGCTCATGTGAACAAAAAATCCCAATTGGGTGATTTATTTACAAAAGCACTTGACTATAACACCTTTGTTTTCTTGAGGAAATCAATTTGACTGTTTCAACTTGAATAGTTTTTCATTTCTATTAATGAATAAAGCATGAACATGTTACTTTTATTTTTGTTTGTCAAGACTCTTATATCTGTGCTAGCACTCTAATTGTCATTAATTTTCTCTTATCTGTGTGCTAACTTTGGTATGTTGTGTCCACTGAGACTCTCTTTAAAACATGACCTTATCTCATCATGAGTTGATTGTCCATTCTTGTCACCATTATGAAAGAACTACCTTGCACGAAGCGTGAAAGTTATTTTGAGTAATTTTCTAATTTGTAGAAACCCTTGTATTTTGGAAAATCTACCATTGATAGAACTACCTTTTTGTACGTGTGAAAGATATGTTTTAAAACTTAGCCTAGTCGTTTCAATCGGTCGGACTAGGAACCAAGGCCAACTCTGGTCTAGGTTGGAGGGAAAATCGCTACTGTCACTTGACCGAGATCAACCTGGAGTTAGACCGGTTGCACAATATTGAAGCACTAATCAAACTGACCCAAGGACCAAATTGGGTCGCTAAAATGCTAGGGCCGATTTCGATTTTTCAAACACGAATAGCTAATTCAGTCATATTTTGATTATTTTCTAGTCCATTTGTGCAATCTTCAATCAAATTTCAGCTGCAAACTGCATTCTTTGTTCTCTCAATTGTAACAATCCATTCTCATGGGTTGTCAAGCCATCAGAATTTCCTAAACCTGATGTTGTAGGAGAATTACCAAATGGGTTTGTAGAAGAAAAAAAAAAAAAAAACGTTTCATTGGATCCTAGTGTCCCCAAATGCCATAGAATCTCCAGATCTGATTTGGACCTCGTTTGTCCAAGTTGCGACGACTCAAGCCTTCTTGAGTGTCAAGTAAAATAAGGGGGAAGGGAAGGAGTAGGATGAAGTGAAGAAGTCAGAGACGAAGAATAGAGGATGGAAGAAGAAAGAGAAGAGGAGAGAAGAAAGTTACAGAAGAGAGAGGGGAAAGTGATAGAAGAAAGAAGAAAGTGACGACGAGGGAGAGAAAAAAAAGTATAGGAGCTGCACTGCTACAGGGGCATGTTTGCTAGATTTCAAACCTATAGAGACTGATATGTAATTTATCAAATGTGTTTCTGTTGCACACCGATCCTACTGACTGGTCCAACTGGTCGGACCAGTCAAAAGTAACTCTAACCTATAAGAGGTTGAGATACATGCATGTAATTAGGTCGATCTTCAAATAATAGAGCTGATTAGATGTAACTGTCAACACTCACCATTCATGGTGGTTTGTAGGTGAATATCTCTGTCTCTAATTGTAAGTGTACAAAAGTTGTTAGACATCAAGTCATTGCCTGAACAACCAAGCCATCGCCTAGTGAAAGAGGTGGAACCTGGAAATTAATGGAATAAAAAAAGTTCAAGAAATATGAAGGGTCAAAGGGAAAAGAATTAGTTTTATAGTATAAAATTGCTATCTTTTTAAATGAAATCTTAAAAAAAAAAAAAAAAATCTAAAGCTAGGGTGGGGGCGGTCCTCCACTACCTATAGAAGACTAGGAGTAAGGTTATTTGGTTGGGTTTGTCTGCTTGTCAACAATGTTTGTTAGGATTTAAAATAAACAATTTTATCAAAATTTGAGCTTCTCCCTCGAGTTCTTTTTTGAAATTTTTTAAAATGTTTAAATTTCAAAAATATCCTTATTTTGCTTTATAAATTTGACTTAATTTATTCTTGTATATTAAAGTTTTTATTGGTAAATTAATATTATAATTTTCTTTTACATTTTCCTAACCAAAGAACTAACAAATTTTTCATAAAAACCATATTTTCATAACCTCTACTTCAATAAGCTCTTCTTCTATGCTCTATTTGAATAAACCATACTAAATAGATCCATTATCTAGAATTGAAAACCAATAAATTGGGGAGTGACGAATGATGAATATTTATCTTCACTTATTTTCTAAAGTTTTCTACCTGAAGAATTGTGTTTGGCTAATGAGAAAGTGAAAGAAAACCATACGTCAATTATATCATGATTGATGGTGTTGTTTGCACCTAAAATTTCTCTTTACATTACCCCTTTTTTATAAATTATAATGTTGAAATAGCCTTACCTAAAATTCCTATTAAAGACTCTACCTCTTTTTCTAACTATTCTCCACGAAATGCATTTTTTTTTTTTTTTGAGATATTCATTTTAATTAGAAAATTTTTCTATTTTGAATGAAAAATTCATACATGAATACATATCAAAACGGTCAATTTGATGGTCAATTATTAAATTTTATTAATTTTTTAGGAATTGATTTTTCTTGTTCTTTTACTTTCTCTCTTAGAGCTATTTCCTATTTACTTGAGCACCACATTCGGGTCCAATTTTATCTCCTTTCTCATTGGACCCAAAACATAAAGAGAAATGAATTTTAGTGTTCATCATAACATCATTATTCCGTTATTAAGTACATATTAGTTATATTTCAAAGTATATTTTTTAACGTCACTTAACAATAAAAATATCATTTTAGATTAAATAATTTTTTTTCTTACACATCTCTTTTTCTCATGTTCCAATTCAGACTTCTTCAAAATTGAAAGGAATTATTGTTTGTTTCAACATTTAACTTAATTTTAAATAATTTAACCTAAACTTATTGCTATGGTTTTAATTAGTTTGCAATTGGTAGCCGGTTTCAAGTTTTTATCTTCATTTTAAAGACTAACTTATGCTGAAATAATTGATAATGATTAGGTTTGAATGTGGAAATGAGGTTCCACGTTGTAAACTCAGCAGGCATTATAATCCATTTGCCAGGTGCATGTATATATATTTTTCCTTAAACTTAGATAGTAAATTAGATACATTAAATTCTTTGGAGTGTATGGTATATGATATTTCATACATTTTAATATTTTTGTACAAGTTTTTTCAAGCAAGTTAAACATGTATTTCGTCTTGCAACTTTTTATTTTTGATGAAACCTCAACAGAATGAGGGAATTTTATTAAACAAAAAAGAAATCAAATACACCTAAAGAGGGGGACGTAATGAGCCTTACCTCTTGACAAAGCATGCTAATACATAAAGATTAAAACGAAAACAAAATATGCATGCCTAAGAAACTAAATCCATACAATTAACCAAAAGAAAAATGACACATTATTTTATTCTGTTGCAAGCTTGAAGACATTCTACTCACAATCTATTGTCCTGGTTTGATTGTTTGAAGGCACCTAGGGAAGATCTGTTGCGGCTGAAAACATATGAGAAACCCTATTCATGGTTGGCCTAGATTTTGAATTGGAATTCAAGCAATCAATTGCTAGCTTTACGATTGCTATCAGTTGATCTTGAATAGTAGGTGGAGGAAGTGGAAGGCGTTTGTCCAAAACATTGTTCAACAACAAGTTCTCCCAAGTGAAAGGAGAGGATAAAGTAGGAATGATATCACCCGGATGCTTTCCATTGATCACTTCCAATGCTAACACTCCAAAACTATATACATCACATTTTTCAGTTACCTTCATTGTGTAAGCAAGTTCTACAAAGTGAAAGACACATGATGAGATCATATTTCATAAATATATATATATATATATATATATATATATATATATATATATATATATATATATTTATTTATTTATTTATTTACGTAAGTACCTAAACAATCATGGCAATAAAAAATGAATTATATATACCTGGTGCAATATATCCATATGTGCCTGCAAGTTGTGTCCAATTGGATGAGTCTGGTTTAAGAAATTTGGCAATTCCAAAGTCTGAAACATGAGCTTCATATTCTGAATCCAACAACACATTTTTTCTCGATATGTCTCGATGAACTATTGGTGGGAAGCACTCGTGGTGTATGTAGGACAAGGCATTACACACACCTTTCAAAATATTTACTCTCTTACCCCAATCCAATTCTCTTGCTGTAGCTTCATTACTCAAGAATGTGGTCAAGCTACCTTTTTCAAGATACTCATAAACTAAAAAGGAGTCTTTAGAATGTACACAAAAACCAAAAAATTTCACAATGTTTCGATGTCGTACCTCTGTCAATGCCCTTATTTCAGTTAAAAACTCTTTCTGGTCTTCTATCTCATCAGCTTGAAGGGAATGAGATTTCTTTATTGCCAAAATAATCCCTGATAGAAGTTGTGCTTTGTAAACACTTCCAAATCCGCCCGACCCAATGCAATACTTGGTATCAAAATTCTCTGTTGCACTCACGATTTCTTTGTACATTGCTTTTCCATCAAAAGTTAATACCGAAAGAATTTCATCCTTGTTCACACTTCTATGTTGTTTCGGTAACTCTTGCTTTTTTCTTCGGAAACAAAAGAACATTAAAGTCACCACAGTTAAAAGAACAAGTGCTCCTGAAACAACAAAGGAGATTACCAACCTCTTTCTTATGACACGTGTGTGTGATATGAGAGCCTTACAAGGTGTCAATGCACTAGCATTACCACACAATCCTTTATTCCCTTGTAATGCTTCAATAGGAGCATCTCGAAATGCTTTGTTGTTGGGAATTGGACCTTGTAACTCATTATAAGATATGTCAATACTTGACAAGCCATGCATATCTTCAAAACAACTTGGAATTAAACTAGAGAGGTTATTATAGGAAATATTTAGTTTCTCCAAACTCTTCAAATTACATATCTGAGACGGTATCTCTCCATTGAGTAAGTTATGACTCAAATCGAGTTCTGACAGTTGAAACAAATTCCCCAATTGGAATGGAATTTCGAGGTTAAACTGATTGTCTCTCAAATTCAAGTAGTGCAATTTTGACAAGCACCCTAAATCCCCAGGATTGACTTGCTTAATCTATTTGTGGACAAGTCAAGGTACTCAAGTTCTTTGAGTAAGCCAACTTCATGAGGTATGCCTCCAGAAAGTTGATTCCCAGTTAAAATAAGCTTGTTAAGAGAAGTCACCTTTCCAAGTTCCACTGGAATCTCTCCAATTAAATGATTTGAAGAAAGATCAAGTTGATGTAGTTCGATTGAGTTCTGAATCTCAGGCAAGATGCTCCCAGTAATATTATTCGGCGAAATATTTAAAGTGCCTAACAGTGAGCACTTTCCCCAGGTAGGTGTGATTTCACCATAAAATTTGTTGTGGCTAAGATCTATCAACCTTAGATTTGGATAGATGCCAAAATCTTTAGAAATATTTCCAATGAAGTGGTTTTTATTGAGGCGGACTCTGATTAAGCTTGTGCAATCTCTCAAATCTTTGGGGATACGGCCAAGCAAACGGTTCTCAGCAATGAGAAAGTGCGTAAGTGATTTGCTACGACAAATATTATGGGGAAGAGAACCAGTGAAGTAATTTTGAGACAACTCTAATTTAATCAACTTTGACAGATATCCAATTTCATGAGGGATTGAACCAAAAAAATTGTTATCCAAAAGAAACAAATATTTAATATTGCTCAAATTTCCAATGGAAGGAGGAATGGATCCATTGAATTGATTTATGCCCAAACCTAGACCCCAAAGGGACTTCAAGTTCCCTATCTCTTCAAGAATGGCCCCAGAAAAGCTATTGTTCTCGAGGCATAAAATTTCTAAATTTCCAATGGAACGAGGAATAGAGCCACTTAGTTGATTTTTGGAAAACTGTAAATCCAAAAGGGACTTCAAGTTGCCTATCTCCTTGGGAATGGCACCAGAAAGGTTGTTGGTGTGGAGGTATAAAACTTTTAAGTTGCTCAAATTTCCAATGGAAGGAGGAATATAGCCACTCAATTGATTTATGCCCAATCCTATATCCGAAAGGGACTTCAAGTTGCCTATCTCCTTGGGAATGGCACCAGAAAGGTGGTTGGTGTGGAGGTATAAAACTTTTAAGTTGCTCAAATTTCCAATGGAATGAGGAATAGAGCCACTTAGTTGATTTATGCCCAATCTTATATCCGAAAGGGACTTCAAGTTGCCTATCTCCTTGGGAATGGCACCAGAAAGGTTGTTGGTGTGGAGGTATAAAACCTTTAAGTTGCTCAAATTTCCAATGGAATGAGGAATAGAGCCACTCAGTTGATTTATGCCCAAATCCTATATCCGAAAGGGACTTCAAGTTGCCTATCTCCTCGGGAATGGAATAACAGTAAAGGTTGGTTGGATCAGTAGTAGGTATAAAACTTTTAAGTTGCTCAAATTTCCAATGGAAGGAGGAATAGAGCCACTTAGTTGATTTATGCCCAATCCTATATCCGAAAGGGACTTCAAGTTGCCTATCTCCTTGGGAATGGCACCAGAAAGGTTGTTGGTGTGGAGGTATAAAACTTTTAAGTTGCTCAAATTTCCAATGGAAGGAGGAATATAGCCACTCAGTTGATTTATGCCCAATCCTATATCCGAAAGGGACTTCAAGTTGCCTATCTCCTTGGGAATGGCACCAGAAAGGTGGTTGGTGTAGAGGTATAAAACTTTTAAGTTGCTCAAATTTCCAATGGAACGAGGAATAGAGCCACTTAGTTGATTTATGCCCAATCCTATATCCGAAAGGGACTTCAAGTTGCCTATCTCCTTGGGAATGGCACCAGAAAGGTTGTTGGTGTGGAGATATAAAACTTTTAAGTTGCTCAAATTTCCAATGGAACGAGGAATAGAACCACTTAGTTGATTTATGCCCAATCCTATATCCGAAAGGGACTTCAAGTTGCCTATCTCCTTGGGAATGGCACCAGAAAGGTTGTTGGTGTGGAGGTATAAAACTTTTAAGTTGCTCAAATTTCCAATGGAAGGAGGAATAGAGCCACTCAGTTGATTTTTGGAAAACTCAGAACTGAAAGGGACTTCAAGTTGCCTATCTCCTTGGGAATGGCATTCTAGAAGGTGGTTGGTGTAGAGGTATAAAACTTTTAAGTTGCTCAAATTTCCAATGGAAGGAGGAATAGAGCCACTTAGTTGATTTATGCCCAATCCTATATCCGAAAGGGACTTCAAGTTGCCTATCTCCTTGGGAATGGCACCAGAAAGGTTGTTGGTGTGGAGGTATAAAACTTTTAAGTTGCTCAAATTTCCAATGGAAGGAGGAATATAGCCACTCAGTTGATTTATGCCCAATCCTATATCCGAAAGGGACTTCAAGTTGCCTATCTCCTTGGGAATGGCACCAGAAAGGTGGTTGGTGTAGAGGTATAAAACTTTTAAGTTGCTCAAATTTCCAATGGAACGAGGAATAGAGCCACTTAGTTGATTTATGCCCAATCCTATATCCGAAAGAAAGGGACTTCAAGTTGCCTATCTCCTTGGGAATGGCACCAGAAAGGTTGTTGGTGTGGAGATATAAAACTTTTAAGTTGCTCAAATTTCCAATGGAACGAGGAATAGAACCACTTAGTTGATTTATGCCCAATCCTATATCCGAAAGGGACTTCAAGTTGCCTATCTCCTTGGGAATGGCACCAGAAAGGTTGTTGGTGTGGAGGTATAAAACTTTTAAGTTGCTCAAATTTCCAATGGAAGGAGGAATAGAGCCACTCAGTTGATTTTTGGAAAACTGTAAATCCGAAAGGGACTTCAAGTTGCCTATCTCCTTGGGAATGGCACCAGAAAGGTTGTTGGTGTGGAGGTATAAAACCTTTAAGTTGCTCAAATTTCCAATGGAAGGAGGAATAGAGCCACTCAGTTGATTTATGCCCAAATCTATATCCGAAAGGGACTTCAAGTTGCCTATCTCCTTGGGAATGGCACCAGAAAGGTTGTTGGTGTGGAGGTATAAAACCTTTAAGTTGCTCAAATTTCCAATGGAAGGAGGAATAGAGCCACTCAGTTGATTTTGGTCTAACTCTAGATCTGAAAGAGAGTCCAAGTTGCCTATCTCCTTGGGAATTGAGCCAGATAATTGATTAGCAAAAAGGTAAAGGACCTCTAGATTTGTTAGGTGACTGATTTGAGTGGGGATAAAACCAAAGAGTTCGTTCAGGCTTAGATCAAGGTATGCAAGATTGGGAAATAATGAAAAAGACAATTCATGAAGTGTACCTTTTAAATTTGTACTTGTCAGGTTAATACCAATGATACTTCTGGCATGGTTGCAAGAGATTCCAAACCACGTACATGGGCTTATTTGGGTTTTGAGGTGGGTAGAAGTATTTGTGGCATTCACAGGAGAAAGAGTCCCATGATGACAGAAGAGAAGGGCTCTGGTTTTGAAAGTGGGCTTTCCATTTGAGAAGAGCTAACGCTTCTTGAGTAGAATTGGAAGCAACATAAGGTGAACAGTGTGACATAACAACGAACCAGAATAGGGAAACAAGTGAAAATACTCTATTCAAGGTTGACAACCCCATTGTTTCTTTAATTGTGTAATGCATAACTCGGAAACACATGATATATATAGGCAACTCATGGTAAATAACTTAAGTCCTTGAATAGTCTCCCTCTCTATTTTCACGCTCAGTAAGTAAAGATTTCTATAACTTCTTGATGTGGATACTAATATTGTTTGTCCTCTCTCATTGACTAATGCTTGTATGCTAAGAGTCATTAGACTGAAGTAAGACATCTTTGTCTTGTATTCATTTCAAAGGATAGAGGTGGATCTCTTCAACTTATCTACTAGATCCGTTAATTTCTTCCTAAGCAAAATTACATCACTTTTTCTTAGTGGAAGAATAAGGTGTCCACATCATTGGGTAGATTGCAGAAAATTTGTGTAGAATTTCTTAACAAAATGACAAACTTGAAAAGCACCACCGACGTGTATCCCAATTTTGTTGAGAAATTCTACCCCATGATGTGAACACCATATATTCTTTCACTAGGAAAAAGTGCTTTTAAGTAAAAGTTGATGACCTGGTTCACACTCTAGTCAAGTTCTTGATCTCAATTTTTATTTTATTTTTTCTATATCTAGCAAGAACTAAGATAGTGTTGAATTCCAATACACGTTTCTGATTTAAACTTAGCATCCTATGAAATAATTTTACCCAGTTATAAATAGAGCATCTATGGTCACCTAGCTTTGCAAACCTCGTTAACTTCTTTCTTTTTTTGAGTTTCTGGAAATACAGTGGCAATTTGAAAATAATATTGAAATCTGACAACATGCAAGAGTATAATGTGATGTTGAAATTCAATGCAATATATTTTCAAGTAGATTATATTTCAATCTACACCTATATACTAAACTAGCATATAATTTATATGAAGTAATTGTTTAATTCTACAAGACATGGATAAGTGCAATTAAATTTAAGCATTGATTTGATTATTAATATATTTTTTACTAGAAAAACCATCAACTAGTTAAATCAATTGAATTGATTTCTCAAAAGGTTAATTTAATCCAAAATCAAACTAGTTATTTAAATATTTGATCTAATTTCATCTTCGTAACTTAGTAAACTCAAAAATAAATAAGTAAATAAAGTTAGACTTAATTTATAAGGTTTAATCAATTAATTCAAATGTTTGGAACATTACCTAATTATATATATGAGTTTTGTCAATTAAGTATAAAACGTGTTTGGATGAAAGAGATTGATCTAAACCTAACTAAAATATTGATTTTTGCCTTAAATCATTAATAAATCCAAAAAAAAGAAAAAAAAAGTTATTACATGAATATTTAGAAAAAGGAAATCTTATTGGATAATTATATAGAGATAAATAATATGTATGATAGCACTCCCATAGTCCCTCCAATATTAGCTATCTTTCGGCATATATAATATCATATGTATTAAGACTAAAATCTATTAATCCACGCAAGCAAAGTAATCAACACAAACAATTCATGACACAAACATATGAGATTACTTGGCTAATTATATTCTCTAATTTATATCTCCTCAATAACATATTAACAATTTCCTCTCATTTCGATATTACATTTCTTTATTATTTAAAAGTTGAGAACAATTTATAAATGATAGAATTTTAGCATAGTGTCCTGAAAACAAGATAGAAGGTTTGTGTTATTGGCTTCAGATCAATAAGTTGATATTGATTAATGATATGTTAGTTATTAGTTAAGACTATTAATTAATTCCCCCCTCTAGAAGTAAGACTACTTAAATTAAGTTTGAAATTAAATGACACTTAACTTGTCCCCTAATTAAGATGTGGAATGAAATCCAACAGCTCACAAGTACTAGACATAAATACGTAAAGAGACCAGGGAAACAAGTGAAAATACTCTCTTAAAGGTTGTTGACAACCAGATTGCTTGTGATATTATGTAATGCATATCATAATTCGGAAAAACTCTGATATATATGGACAACTCATGATACACACCTTAAGGCTTGAAAAGTCTCCCCCACTCTTTTCACGCTCAGAAAATAAAAATTTGTTAAACCTCTTGATGTTGATACTATCGTTGCTTGTCCTCTAGCATTTACAGATGCATGTATGCTCACACGTGTTAGAGTTGACATAAAAGCGTCTGTCTTGCATTCATATCTAAAAGTAATATGTATGCATGGCTCTAAAAGTAATATGTATGCATGGCTGTGCTTAATAAAAAAACTTTAATTTTAATCAGAAAAGACAGAGGTGGACCACTTCAAACTTAATAAAGGATCTAGCAGCTCTAATTGTTCACATACACGTGTAATTTACAAGAATTTCCTGTTGTTATTCCATGTCTGCTGTTTTGTTGAGATTTCACACATTATTTTTCTGCAACTTGCCCGGCCCCTTCATCATGTGGACACTAAGAAAACATTATGTTATGTTAAACAACGTAATTGACACTCTAATCAAGGTCTTTGTCTTTAATTACTGAAAAAAGACCTTACAAGATATTAGTGCTTGAAAAGTCTCTAGCTTCGTTTATTCCATGTCAGTTGTTTTGCTGAGATTTCACACATGAATTTTCTGTAACTTCCCAGCACCTTCATCATGTGGACACTAAGAAAATATCATGTTATGTTAAAAAACGTAGTTGACACTCTAGTCGAAGTCTTTGTCTTTAACTACTGAAAAAAAGCCTTACAAGATATTGGTGCTTGAAAAGTCTCCAGCTTCGTTTATTCCATGTCGGTTGTTTTGCTAGATTTCACACATGAATTTTGTGTAACTTCTCGGCACCTTCATCATGTGGACACTAAGAAAATATCATGTTATGTTAAAGAATGAAATTCTGATAACGTACGTAATTGACACATTAGTCAGGGTCTTTGTCTTTAACTACTGACAAGAGACCTTGAAGATTGCCCATTACGTTACATCTTTTCTTTCAAGTTCTTTGACTTGAGCTTCTGTGTGCTTACAGCTACTTCCTTTTACTAAATTTGGGCCAACTTTATTTCCTCACCTTTTAACCTGATTTTTGTATTTTTTATTAGAGGGAAAAGTAAATGTATGATATTGTTAAATGCTACAAGTTTCATTGTTTCATTATAATTATACACTTGTAATTACCAATTTTGAGGGGTTAAACTACAAATTTTAATAAATAAATAAATCATCAAAATATAAATTTTAAGGGGTGAAAAGATATTATTATATATGAATTTGAAATTTTTTTTGTGGAACCTGGACCGGTAGCTTCACCCCTAACGATAATAACAATGAAAAATAAGATGAACTTATAATACACAATATTGACATAACATGTTCAAGCATCGAGTAATTTTACATATCCCTAGATTGAATAAAACAGAATAAATACGTCTAGTTTGAGAATGCATGGCCTTGCTGAAAATTACACTTAACACAGATACAAACCATCTTCAAACCAAGCTGAAGAAGCATCTTCAGTCATGAAATTTTATGGTAGATATGCCTTAGAGGACAGAAAACCTATAATTATCTAGTTCATCTTACGTAAAACTCTAGAACTATTATGTAAAACCGAAGAACTCCCACTAGGGTTTAGAAATATGGTCTCAGAATTGAGTGGATAGAGATCCTCCGTTGATGTAAGGTTTCTTGTGCACTCTGAATTGATAAAGTAGAGATCATGTGCAGATGTGGTGGAAGATCCAACTAGGACTGTAAATGAGTCGAGCCGGCTCGCAATAAAAGCTCGTTTAGATCTCAGCTCGATAAGGCTCGTTTCGACTCGACTCGAACTCGGTTCATTAACCGAGTCGAGTTCGAACACAGTGAAGCTTGGCTTGCGGGCTCGCGAGCCTGGTCCGGCTCGATTAAGCACTGTACACTTCACAGGGTGTTTTGGTGATTTATTAAACTATTATGTATTAAACTGATATTTTCCAGTGAAAAAAGTTTTAAAAAATGACAATTCCCCCAAAGTGCAAATTTGAAATAACACGATACACCAAAACAGAGCGTCAATTTCAGTTCCCCATCCTAGTTGCCCTAAATCCCAAATCGCAATCAAGGACCCCCAAATCCCAAATCACGAACCAGACACTCTGAAATCGGTAATCTCCTAGGAATGTTATTTGTATATATTCAGAACTGTTTTTTGATTTTGTAAGGTAATAGACATTTTGTAATGTTCGAAGCTGTCATGGTTAATTCAACATTGGATGTAAATATGAAATGCTATATGCAGGCACATTGCTGTAAAAAAGGGGAACTTGGCTCGATCAAACTCGGATAAATGGTGGTTTGATCGAGCCTTATCGAGCTCGAGCTCAATAAGGCTCGCGAGCTCGCTATCAAGCCAGCTCGAGCTCGAGTCTCAATTTTGAGGCTTGCCAGGCTCGAGCTCGAGCTCGAGCTCAACACTGTTGTAAACAAGCCGAGCTCGATAAGCCAAAAGATCAGCTCGGCTCGGTTTGTTTACGCCCCTAGATCCAACCCACGTTTTATCTCAAGCAAGGTTTGGGGCTGAGCTTCCTCTTGAATTCTGGTCCAAGAATTCTTTGTAATTGGAAATCACTGCCATAGATGCTAGGATCTGAGATCACTTCTTGAATGATGGTTTGTGATTCAAGCATACTAACCACCTCTGACATAGTAGGCCTCAATGTCGGAGATGCATGACAAAGATAATACCCACTTTTACCTTTCTTTCAGCCTCTTCCTTGTCAAACTTATACTCCAACTTTGGATTCAATATCTCCATCAACTTTCATTTCTGTTGCAAATTAAAGGTCTGCAAGCATCCAAGCCAAAAATACAATAACAATATATATTTTAAAACCATGGATTGCAACAATCACATATTCACACGAAACTTATCCAATCAAGAAGGCAAACACATACATTTTGTGCCCCGTAAATTGCATTGCTTCTCCTACACCTGAACATATTAACAATCCAATTAACCAATCAATAGAAACTATTCCTTTATGCAAAAGCAATTCAAAAATCAAAATAAACATCTGATATCTTAGCATTTAATAGAAACTATTCCTTTATGCAAAAGCAATTCAAAAATCAAAATAAACATCTGATATCTTAGTTAATTTCAAGTCTGATATCTTAGCATTTAATTCCCAGTCAAGTAGTATTTCAAGGTACTTGTTGCCCGGTCCAAGTTCAAGGTACTTGCCCCTGAACCTATTAACAATCCAATTAACCAATCAATAGAAGCTATTCCTTTGTGCAAAAGCAATTCAAAAATCAAAATAAACATCACCGTGATTACCAACAAATGCATGTGCAAGACAGTTATTTTCTATGTACTCATAAACCAACAATAACTAATTTCCTTCAACACAATATCGAAGAAACTTTACAAGATTTGGCTGCTCCAAACCAGAAATCACGCCTATCTCATTCACAAACTTGATTTCCTTGCCTTGATTGGGAAGAAAGCTGCTTCACAGCAACAACAGTGCCATCTGATAGTTGGCCCTGCATTGAGTAATTATTATATGTACGCGTTCATATCCACATCCTTACACTAAATGTTGAGTTATGTGATTAAATAGCTTAAAACTGACTAACCCAGGGTTAGTAATGAAATCCAACATAAAGTTACTGAATTAAACAATCTAAGCTAAACTAGTGGTATCAAATGAACAAAATACCTTAAGAGTGAAGATATATAATAAGTGTATTACTTCCATATATTATTCAAAATAGCACGTTTGAACTAATTAGAGAATTTTTTAACTGGGTTGAGAAAAGAAACTGAAGACGAGGTTGATATTTTACTTGTTTATTGTTGAAGCCAGGAACCTAATACAAAGCCACATGATAAAATTTAATATAAGATGATACTTCTTGATAAAAACTCAACAAGCCATTTGAAAATACAAGACTTTAACATGTCATTGCTTAAATGAAATTTGGGTGTATCTCGTACTACGATTTCTCCTTCCAACTTGTTAAAGGTCAAATCACTGTATAAAAATAGTAAGAAAATGAACATATAGTCAAAATATGTTGTCAAAAGAAACCTTACATCATTAAGTATCCTAGAAATAGTAGCAAACTTTAAGTGCAAAAAGCAAAACATAGTGCAGAAAAGCATAAGGACATAAATACATACTCAAATCCTAGAGTTACAGGAAACACTCTCCCCGGTAGTCCTATAAACTCTTAGCAAAAGAAATCAAACTTGCAAAATACCATTAAAACTCAATAAGGATGATATGCATCCAAACCATATCTCTTCTAGTTACCATCACTAAATCGATTCTTAAGTTAACATTTCAGCTTCTTCATTTGCGCCTCCATGTGCAAATATGCAAATGACCATTCCTTGCATCAGCAACAAGCATATTGCTTTCTTTACAATTTATTAATCATGGTTATTCCACATCTACATAAAGCCAATAATGATGTGGCAAATACTCAAAAACAATGCATGGACATACTTTTAGACAGAGAATTTCCACGCCCAAGTAACTTTGTGTCCCTTTTAGAATGCAAAAACCATCTACATATATAAAACTTTCTTTCGTATGGGTCATCCCTTATGGTTATATCTAAAATGTAGAAACCAACAGTCAACTGCCATACAACTTATCATACTATTTTTGGCTAACATGAAAGTTTTCTATCTTGTTTCGGATACTGGAGAGATGCCAATAGGAAAAGAAGAACTTTCGGTTTGCAAAGATTTTTCGCTCGAGGCAAAAGGGATTCTGGTGGCATCATCTGAAAAATTTGGGCTTTTATATGGACTATGAACCGACGTTTACCATCCCTCGGAATCGAAACGATGCCTTTCTCTCTCTTCGCATTAAATGCGCCCCACGCTGCAGTTAATGTTGTGATGAGGGTTGTCATTTCGAGCGTGTTGCGCAATTAATGCTCTGACAAAGTAATAACACGTCAGCACACAATGCATTTAATGCGCCTAGCACATGCTTTAACATGTGCAGAGTGCCTGACAACGCAGAAATGACCTCATTAAATCTCTATCCCTAAGGTATGGTAAGGAACGTCCGATGAAGTCGGGACGCTTGGGTGATGGCACAGTCGCTTAGGGCGCTTTGTGCGAGGTCACGTTTGCAAAAGGCCCTATCCCGAGCTTCTTCCATTCAGGTCGGAATTATCAGAACCTCCAATCGCGACATGACTTAGTTTCCAAGGTTCGTGTAAAACCCCTCCATAGCCGGGTATTTCCTAAGTATCCATTGGCCATTGAGAACCTAGAAAACGCACGCCTAGAAAAGAAGTTTATTTTAAAATCCTATTTAAAGAATAAACTTGTAGTTTAAAACATATATATAGATATATGTGTTTAATTTGTTTTTCTTAACTATAATAAGTTCATTGTATAATCAAAAAAAAAAAAAAAAAAATATAGTTTCCTTTCTTGGAGTAAATTATGAAATCCATAGTAATACTTACTAGAACATACACACTTTTATAAAATTTACTAGCAATTTGATTTCCTTTATTAATACAACATATTTACTCCATTATAGAACATGGACATAATTACTACATTATGAAATATGAACATAATTACTACACTAAATATTAGCAAAACCATTCAATAGTCATCATTAAAGCATCCCCTCATGCTCATAGCATCCCTTGGAATCCTCTCCCAACTTCATGCCTTAATCCGTACCTGCAAAACATTTTAAAACATTTCGTGGGGTGAGCGCTAATCGCTCAGTAAGGAATATGGCCATTTATAAACTGTTAAGGTTCATTATACAAGTATATTACTTAGGACTTTACCTACCTACAAAACATGACCTTCATTCTTTGACATAACAAGTTCATAAAACATATCATACATTTTGGACTTTTCTCATAAACATAAGTCATAACATAACCATACATAATATAACATAGAACATAAATGACTTATGAAATATTCATGTACATGGCATGCTTATTTGTTTTGTCTATATACTTGACGATTTCATTAGTCTTTGTTATCCGATCGGATTCATTTGAACCATTACCTTGTTCTTGGTCGTCACCTCAAAGGACTCATGGTTTCCATAAGAATTCCATCCCTCTGATCTTGGTTTATACCTCAAGAGACTCATGGAATTCATTCTTTAACATTTTATAAATTTTTCATAAGACAACTAAATAAGCTATATGCATTACCATTATGAATGCAAACATATGGACTAACATCTCCTATGCTCAATCATACTATATTCTTCTACTAAACTTCTTAACTTAATTCATTCAATTTCTCATACAATTCAAGGAATTTTGGTATTAAGTTTATTCAGGGGTTTATTAGAATTAGAAACAAATGGGAATTTCCATTAAGAAGTTGGATGCCATATAGTTCATCACTTTTCAAGCAATTTTTACCTTATCTTCCAATTCGAACTGGTTCTTGCCTAAAACACAAAAGTTTTAGGTCTGTTTCTCAATTTTTTAACACTTCAAGAATCAACTCAATCGGACTTCTATAACTTCAGTTATGACTGATTCAGTGAAGCATGTACAGTATAAGTCTTAAAACAGCCAAATCCGAATTCTATTCATTTTAACCATGTTACCTTCATTTGCACATTCATATTATTTGCCATATCATTCTAAGTATAAAAGGCCATAAAAACCTCCCTTTTTACAGAACCAAAAAGTGCCAAAACATCGTCCAACTACAAATCTCTTAATTGGCATAATCATCCTTCATATGCACACATACACCAATCAACACACCCATTTAAACAATTCATAACCAAAACATAGCATCACACTCATATTAACATAAATAAATGTAAGTTTCATAAACCCTAGGTGTTATCAATTGTAGTCATAAGGGAGATTTTTTTCCTTACCTTAGTATTCAAAGCACAAAGGTACTCCTCCTTGGCTCCAAAGTTTCACCTTTCTACCTTACACACATAACCACTTATGAATTTCTTTTTTAACTAAAAAATTCAGAAAAACTAGGGTTTTGAAACTCACCTTTAACCCTGAAATTGAAGTTCTTTAAGGGTGGATGGTGATCTCCTTTGAAAATCAACTTGAAATCCTAAGAAAATTTGAGAATAAAAGCTTGGATTAGTGGCTTTTATGGTGGATTTGAGAGATGAAGAAGAAGATGATATATTTGGGGTCTCCAAGGCCGACTACTCTCTCTTTAAACCTTGTAAATATTCATTCCGTTGTTACTCTAATGTGGTTGGTCAATAAAAGTTAGATATAAAGGTCATTTGGTATAAATTTTTCATATAAGAGCATTTTGGTTATTTCTACCACAACATAAAGATAAGTACTCATTTAATGCTATTTGACTTTTTTAAACCACTTAACCCTTAAGCAATTCTATTAGGTAAATGACTAATTTACCCTTGGTGCACTTTTATGGACACTTAAATCATATGGTTTTGTATGAAAAGACCATTATACCCTTGGTTACCGTTTATGCCATTTAACCTTATCAATCAACTTTATGACCATTCTACCCTCATTTCTCTTCAATGACATCACCCTTTACACTTTATAATGGCCACATCTCGAAATACATGTAAATTGACCATTTTACCCTTCCATTCAAAAAAGAAAATTACTTGAAAAGGTAAATTTCATACCTTAAGGCATCGGAATAATAACGTGGGGTTTACAGTTCGATCCTCAAACCTTAAAAACTAGGGGACTTCTGTTATGCCTGGGAAATCAAGGGCTGACGTGGGAAATCATGTGATGGAGTGTGACCTGCTCTCGTCAGAACGGTAAGCGCACGTCAGGCTTGCTAGACGCTATGGAGCTCCCACGTGTCCATTCCCTGCTCCAAATCACATGAAATCAGCTTGGAAGGTGGGCAATGTGACGTAAAGCCGGATTTTGCCCTGACATTCGCACCAACCCACGGATTTAATGATGATTATTTGCACTCATCTCACTATAAAAAGGGGAAGACCCCTTCATTGGGGGGATTCAACCTTTTTACACTCTGAACTAGCTTTCTCTCTCTCTCTCTGGTATCTTTGTGTTTACTTTTTCCTAATCATTTGTAAGTCAGTTCGCTGTTGCGACCTGACCCACAATACTAATACAACTATCAGTGGACGTAGGACTTGCTACCTTAGCATCCGAACCACTTTAAAAAGCTCTCATTATTGCATTTGCTCTACACATTATCAATACCCACGTGTGTCTCTTGGCCAACCAACATTACGCACGTGTCGATTAGTTGGTGTCAAAATCCCTCATCAACAACATTATATTTAAATTAGATTTAAATTTTTTATAACTTGATTAGTTTTATATTAAAATTTTTGTAACTTAATATTTAAGTTAAAATTTGGACACCGAAATAAACCTTTTATTGCATTAAGTCCCATTATTAAAAATAATGAGTTGTATGCCAATCAGAGATACAAATCACCAGTTTTGGGAGAAGAGGTGATTCTTGAAATCTCCAAGGCTCCTTTAGGTTCACAATTTTGTGTTTTTGGGAAAAGTTTTTTTTGAAAAAAGTTCAAAAAAAATTGAATTGGGCGGGTATTACGATGTAGGATTTATAAATTAATAAAATATTCCCTATGTTTGTTTTTATACAAAATACCCCCCATAATAAAACATTAAAAGTTAACAAAAACACCCCCAACCCACCCTCAAATACGGACAGCCGGCCACCACCGTTGGAGGGTGGCCGGAGTCACCGTATCGGTGCATGACTGGCTGGATCTTGCTGGTCGTGCGCCGATATGGCTTTTTCCGACCAGATCCATGATCTACGGTTAGATCTGGCCATTGATGGCCAGATCTGGCCGTATTTGCTATTCAACGACGGCCAACAAAAGGTTGTCGTTGATGGTCAACGACGACCATTTGTTGGCTGTCGTTACCAATTGGTTATGGCCAAAGATCTGGCCATCAATGATTAGATCTTTGGCCTTAGATCTGGCCTTTTCCGGCCATATCCACCATGGAGCTGGCCAGAAAAGGCTAGATCGGCACACTACCAGTCAGATTCAGCCAGTAGTGTGCCATCTTACCAGATTCCGACTATTTTCCCTGCAGTGGTGGCTGGAATCTGATAAATGTGGATTGTTGGGATGTTTTTGCAATTTTTAAAAAAATATTTTGGGGTTTAAAAAAAGTTGAATAATATTGTGAGTTTTTGGATATTTTGCTGTTTAACTTTTTTGGGAATACTAAAAGTAGTATTCCCAAAATGCAACCAAACGAAGCCCAAATTTCTATAGATAGGGAGATTTGGGTCCCTGTGAGACCCTTTTATTTTTCATTAACGTACTAGGTACTACCATTGACTGGCCTTAAACATTGATCAACGGTTGTTGACCAGCTATTAACCATTGCCGATGGTGGTAGCAATCAATCCTATTTTAATTATTTTTTAATTTATAAATAAATTATGAAATTATTTATGTAAGTTGATTTTATAATTTGAGGAATTATATACATGTATATTTGTCATTTTACAGTGTAACATCAACTTTATAAATTTTTTTATTACAAATATTTTCTTTAATGATAAGAAATACTGTAGAAAATCTCCAGGTGTGTTGAAAAGAACATGGATTTTAGCTATCTAAGATCCCCACAACATGACCGACCAAAACAAGATGGGTCAAAGGGTTCATGATCCAAAATAGATTCAATCACTTTTATTTTTCTATCTAATAATATTTTGTTTACAACTGAGTTATACAATTAAATCATATAAATAGATAAAACTTGTACAAAATGTATGTAAAATAACTATTATATCATTTATTTGTTGTCTATTTATACAACTCAATTATTAGTATACCATGGCTCTTTTCTATCACATGCCCTACAAATTGTACACAACACTGCAAAAATAAAATAAAAATAAAATCGTAAATCGTAAATATCTCTTAAAACCATGCCCTTTTCCCTAACCTTATATGATCCCCCAATTCAATTTTGCAAAATCGCCATAAATGCCAAGGAGTGACACGGACACCCCACCGCGCACCTTAGCATCTGGTTACCTTTCAACAGCCAAGGGAGGACCCACAAGGACTCACACATCCATTCCCCATCTCCGTCAGGTTAACTCATCCCCTGTTCATCTGTCACAGTCAAAGCATTTTCCAAGGAATTAACATTTTTCGTTAGTCAGCCATGGTGCAATTAAGCATCATGTATGGCTGCAGGGTGCGAGTGGAGGTCTGTCGGTTAAGGAGGTGACCAAGAGGATGCTGAAGGGGTGCAGAACACCGAGAAGTTGCATAACCTTGGTTTTGGTACACATCTGGGCAGAGTTGTGGAATCTATGACTACGGCTGGTAGGGTCAACCAGCAGGGTGTCAAAGTGTAGTGAATGTAGCAATAATATTCTGTGATATATAGACGTAGCCTTGTGGCTAAACTAGGGCACTTTGGTTATTAAATAATAATATGTTTGGTCTCTCTACTCGCGAATGTGAAAGTTTTGAATTATGTAATATGATATATAGAAGAAAAATGATACAGTTATTGAAAAAAATACACCAAATTCATGTATTGACAGACGTGGCACTATTTTGATCATCCATTAATTATGAATTTTTTTAAGAAAAACAAATGATATTACGTATATCAATACATGAATTCGATATATTTTTTTAATAACTGTAGTATTGCTCTATATAGAATTTGTGTACATCTTCAATTTTACGGCTGAAATAATCCTCTTCCCATTCTTATGCGGATGAGCTTTGTTTTATTTTAATTGATTTGTCGCGTACCAAGTAGTTTGGGGACTGGACCCGAGCACCTCTTCACAGATGTCGAATCCATTTACTAGTGGTCTTGAAAGAGTAATCGAAAATACTGTCCCAGTTACTCCACAAGAGAAGATATATAAAAAGCATCATTTAGAAGTTTCTTATACAATTAAACCCAAAACTTAATATGAAGCATAATTTGAGCGGGTTTATGTCTTTTGGTAATTAATTTTATTCTTTATAAATCAAGTCTAAATAATAATCGGGTATTCAAATGAACTTATATAAGATAAGATTCATGATTGATGTGATTATAGATAAAAAGAAGCTGGTGTAATGAACAAACATCAAGATTAGAAGTATTTCATTTGAATTATAACATGCATTAGCAAACTCGAAACCCTAATTAATAGGTATATCGTTGATTAAAGATTACAATCAGGTAATAGTATTGTATAGTATACCCTTTTAATCTTTATATTAATTGGTGGATATATTATAATATTATTTCGATAACCTTTTCGATGGAATAAATGCATAAAGATAATAAAATAGCATGTTAATTGATAAAATATTTAATATGTCTGCACTTATTTAAAAGTTATTAACTTGACGTTTTAATTAATCTATATGTATTTATAATAGTGAAACATGACCTGTTTGACTGAGATGTAAAAGTTTTAAAGCTCTAAAATGGTTGGATTTGGACATGTTGAATGATTGTTCGACATGTGGTTGCATGCAATTGGTGATGATGTGAGATATGTACATCTAGTTGCACGTAATTGGTGATGATGTAGGATATATGGATGTATAAAATTTTTGGTTACATGTGACTTAATGTAATTGGTGTTTGATATTTTTTAGTATTAATGACACATATTACTAACAGTATGATATTAAATAGTGATTAACTGTATTGAGCATCCCAAAGGTCTAATTGAAACTTTGTAAATTCAAACAAGAAGATATATAGATTGATGCTTGGTGAATGTGTTTAATTCTTCACCTTCATATAAATACAAAAACTTCACATTCACATTAAATATTATTTTTGTAAAATTAATGAGACCCCTATTTATATATACATAGATGTATATTTATTTGAATGTAAAGGGATTAATATGTTGTATTATTGAAATTTGCGAATGTAGACGGATTGATACGTTGTATTATTTCTATATGGGTGCGTTTGGTTCATGGAATGTTGGATTACTGACAATGTTATATTAATGGAAAGTTAGATAATTTTGAAAATTACTGGGAATCTTTATGCAAATGTGTTTGGTTAATTGGAATAAATTGATGAGTATGTTATTTAAATTAGTAAATTAGCCTAATTTGTAAATACTAATATAATATTATTTTTATTATAAATTTTTTAATAATTTCTTTTAACCCCAAACATTTCAGATTTAGCTAAAACACCCTAGCTTATATAACACTTTAATTTGTAACAAAATCACTCCCACCTACCCCAAGCCACAGTCGGCTGCCAACCACTGCAGGCCACTGCCTTCTGCCACCAAGTCGTTAGAAGCCCCTAGAAATCATTGGGAGTCGACGATATGGCTGTTTCTAACCATATTGATGGCTATAGATCTAACCGTTAATGGCCAGATCTCATACAAATCTGGTTAAAAATGGCCAAAATAGGCCAGATCTACGACTACCGTTTTCAACCATCAATATGGTCTAAAACGACCATATTGTCGACTCTTGGTGACTCCCGACAACTCCCGACAATTTTCAAAGGTGGTTGGCCAGTTGCTGGCAATGGTGGCTAGGTGGCAGTGGTGGTCTACAAAGTTTTAAATATAAGGGCATTATTGTCTAAAAGCTTAATTAAACAAGGGTAAAATTGTAATGGTAGATTAATGTAAACTGATTTTAAAACAAGGGCATTATCGTCCAAACATTTTATTAATAAGGAGAAAATTGTAACAAAAATAAGATTACTAAGTAACCTTACAATAGTTAAGAAAATGGAGGTTATCAGATTACCTCCAATATTACCAACAATAACAACTATTGGTATTGAAAGATTATTGAAATTTTATATTACTTGACAACTAAACGTAGTAATCAAGTACTATAAGATGACATAACCTCAGTAATAATATATAACCCCCAATCAAATGCCTCCTATATATGTATATATATTTATGTTTTGGTACATGATTAACAGGAAGAAAGAGAGGTACTCAATATGAAATAGTTAGATAATTGTTATGTATCTTTTGCTCTTGTCCATTTATTGTCAATATTTTTTACTATAATTTGATGTAAGTATATATGATTGGTGGAAAACAAAAATTGCTCCTAATAGTTCCATAGTTCTGCTAAAGGTAATGTAATGCCCTAAACTCCTTTAACTATTGAATTGTAATAGGCCAAATGCTGAACCATAAATTCCGCTAGAGAATTGTGAGAAGCCAGTTGTCGAACCATTTCAAACCATAATGTAACCATTTTCTTAATTGTGATCAAAGCATACAACTGACATTTCCGTATATATACACCATACAGGGATGGGATGACACTTCAAAATTTAGACCCGTAAGCATCACCATGACCCAACCATTAATACATTAATTACACAAAATACCAATTTACCATCTACCATGCAGTAATCCATTTCACCCATTAAAGAACTAAAAAACAACCTCCAAAATCAACATTCCTATTGACATCTACAGTGCCCGCTCCACCTCAAATGCAAATCTCAGTCAACCTCAATTTCACTACTCATTTTCACTCATCTATAGCTGATCAGTGATCACCAAACATTTTAAAGCCTAAGAACTTACCTAAACTCTCTTTCCCTTTGCTAGCTTCTGCATTGGCAATACTACAAACTTCCTTTAGCATCTCAGAATTTCCCAGGTTTTAAACAAATGACAACAACCTGTACTACTGCACAAAAAAAAAAAAAAAAAAAAAAAAATCCACACCCAAGTGAGATTGAAGTAAATCAGAAATAAGGGAGCAATCAAATACCTTTCTCCTAGGTTAACCCATTTGAACCGCATGATAAATACTTAAAGAAAACAATACATTTGACAGACAAATTCAACATTACATGAATTAATAGGGATGACAGGGTGGAAGGAGGTAATCGGACAGCGAAGAGATGGCTGTGCACGGTGGAAGGACTACCACGATGAAAATCGGCAGCAAATAGATGGTCGTGCACGGTGGAAGGAGGTGGTCGATTAGAGAAGAGATGGCGTCGCCAGTCGATTGAAGGGATGGCATCACTGTTCAATTGGAGAAGAGATAGCGTCACCGATCGATTGAAGGGATGGCTGTCAAGTTCACGCTAGAAGAAAAGAGTTGGATTAATTCGAGGAAATCCACAGCCTCCAATACTCACTGGTTTCAACTATTTCGATACCTTTCTCATTAACATGAAAGATTTAAATACAACTGGAAATAACAACTTATCGGATTACAAGGACTCAACCCACATAAAAATAACATAAATATGACGCTGATATTCAGCCAATAACCCAACCTACAGATCTATTCTTAAGCCAAAATACTTGGTTGTGAATCAACGGATTAAGAACAAGTCTTAACATGATGCCCACGTACAGTTATTGGACCCAAATAATCAGACTAACCAAACTCAACTGGACTCTGGACTCTACTAAATTAAATAATTAGCAACCAACAACTGGGCACCAAGTGCACCTGACATTGCACCCGCCCCAAATGACCTTGTCCACAAGGCCTAGAAATTCGTTGACTAAGGTAGAATACTTCACCCAAGATGCTTCCTCTTCATCGAGCCCCTTCAATTTCACCAATACTTTGGTCACCGCTTGATTTTTTTCCTTCTTCAACCTCCTGTGCAATATTTCTTCTTGTTTCGGTCGAATGATTCCATCCTTGTCTATTGGTGGAAGAGTAACAACCAGTTGGTGTCTTTCTCCTAACCTCTTCTTCAAGCAAGAGACGTGAAACATTGGATGTATCTTTGCCTCAAGAGGGAGCTCAAGCCGATCAACAACAGTACCGATCTTCTCCAGCACTCGATATGGACCATAGAATCTCGGAGATAATTTCAAATTCCTTCTTTGCACCAACGATTGCTGCTTGTATGGTTGTAATCGAAGGTAAACCAATTCTCCAATATTGAAGCTTCTCTCAGTCCTCTTAATATTTGCGAATTTTTTCATTCTATCTTGTGCCAACTACAGATTCGCATGAAGGATGCAGATGATTTCATCTCTGGTCTTCAAGGTATTTTCTACTTCTTGGAGTTGTGTGGTTCCTAGTGTATAAGGAATTAATTTTGGGGGCGGGTAGCCATAGAAGGATTCAAATATTTGGTAGAGGCATGAACGTTGGTGTTGTACCACCACTCAGCCAACGGAAGCCATTTAACCCATCCTTTTGGCTTGTCCCCCGATAAACACCTAAGATATTGTTCAACCATGTTGTTGAAGATCTTTGTCTGGCCATTCGTTTGAGGATGGTAAGCTGATGAAAATTTCAAAGTGGTTCCCTGTAGCTTCAAGAGCTCCTTCCAAAATGTACTCGTAAAAGTAGGATCTCTATTAGTAACAATAGAATTAGGTAGCCCATGTAATTTAAAAATATTGGCTAGGAACACCTGAGCAATCTTTAAGGCAGTGTATGGATGAGAAATAAGAATAAAGTGAGCATACTTAGACAGACGATCCATTACCACCATAATAACACTGTAGCTTTCAGAGTTCTGTAATCCTTCAATGAAATCAAGGGAAATATCAGTCCATACCTAGGTAGGAATTTGCAATGGTTGCAGTAATCAAGCCGGATGGATATTCTCAGACTTCTTTTGCTGCCATATATCACATTCCTTGATAAAGCTTCTGACCTCTTTCCTCATTCCTTCCTAATAAAACTCAAATTTAGCTCTATGAAGAGTCTTGTGAAATCCCGAGTGTCCTCCTTGTGGGCTACTATGCAGCAATTGAAGAATCTATTCTCTCAACTCCCTTGAGGCTGGAATGTACAATCTTCCCTTGTAAAATAATAATCCATCCCTCTATTTATAATGTTGGGATGCATGACTTCCTTGTTCCAGCTTTTTAATAATCTGATGCAATTTAGGATCTATAGCATAACTAAGTTTGAGTTGTTCTAACCAAGTATTTGTTGGTGCAATAATAACAGATAGCTTCCCTTCCTTCTGATCTTCCATTTTCCGGGACAAGGCATCAGCAACCTTGTTTTCCTTCCCTTGTTTGTATTCTACCACAAACTCATATCCCAAAATCTTGGTAATCCATTTTTGCTGAAGAGGAGTACCCATCTTTTGTTCCAGCAATTACTTGAGACTCTGTTGGTCCGTCTGTATCTTAAAGTAGTGTCCTAAAAGATAAGACCTCCATTTCTTCACTGCTAAGACCAATGCCATCAACTCCTTCTTGTAGGTAGATAGTTGCAAGGATTTGCCATGAATTTCTTTACTCATGTATGCTAAGGGCCTGCCCTATTGCATTAATACAGCTCCAACACTAATACCAGAAGCATCACATTGAATAGTAAAAGGAATAGAAAAATCTGGTAAAGCTAAGACAGGAGGGCTAGTTACAGCATGTTTAAAATCTTGAAAGGCTCCTTTTGCAGATTCGATCCATTAGAAGGAATTCTTTTTTAATAGCGCTGTTAAGGGGGCTGCTAAAAGTCCATATCCTTTGATAAATTTTCTATAATATCCAGTTAAACCTAGGAATCCTCTAAGGGATTTAAGGCTAGTAGGAAATGGCCAATTAAGCATTGCTTCAATTTTGGTAGGATCAACTCGTACCCCAACTTTTGAGATTAGGTGACCAAGGTACTCAATTTTAGCACATCCAAAACAACACTTAGATTTTTTTGCAAAAAGCTGGTGCTGTTTTAAAATATCCAAAACAGTTTGTAAATGATGAACATGGTCAGAAAGGTTTTTACTATAGACAAGAATGTCATAAAAAAAAACTAGTATAAAATTTCATAAATAAGGTTTTACTATGAACCTGGCTCTGATACCAATTGATAGGAACCCACTCTAATAACTCAACAATTTGGGCTGGGCATGGGTCTTTCATGGGCTTGGGTAGAACTCTCCTTAGAAAACCAAGTTGCCAAAGGAGGGTGCCCAAGCCTTTATAACCCACATGCCCACCCTTTTCCCTTTCAATGTGGGATCCTAACATTCCCCCATGTTTCGAGACCCAACGCCCATGTTAGTCTTCTTTCCAGAGAGCGCCCACCCTCATCGGCCTTTACTGCCCTCCCTTTGGGTCTTACTTCGCCTAGAAGCCTGTCAGCAAAAAAGTCCAGTTAAGTTTGGTTAGTTTGATTATTTGGGTCCAATAAATGTACATGGGCATCAGGTTAAGACTTGTTCTTAATCCATTGATTTACAGGCAAGTATTTTGGCTTAAGAATAAGTCTGCAGGTTGGGTTGTTAGCTGAATATCAGCGTCGTATTTATGCTATTTTTATGGGTTGAGTCCTTGTAATCCGGTCAATTTTTATTTCTAGTTGTATTTAAGTCTTTCATGTTAATGAGAAAGGTATCGAAACAGTTGCAACCAGAGAGTATTGGAGGTTGTGGATTTCCTTGAATTAATCCAACTCTTTTCTTTTGGCGTGAACTTATCAATTAGTATCAGAGCATGATTTTGTGCATGCGTGGCAGGTTGACCTTGGGCCCGGGCTACTACCCTAAGGAAAGGGGATCCACGAAGTCACCCAAGGGGTAAAGAGGCCGATGCGTAGCCCACACAGTAGGGCCAATGGGCCCCTTGAGAGGTCAAGAAGGAGAGTTACTGATAAGCTCTTAGAGCCTAACAGGCTTCTAGGCGAAGTAAAACCCAAAGGAAGGGCAGTAAAGGGAGATGAGGGCGGGGTAGCCGATAAGGGCAAGCGCTCTCTGGAAAAAAGACCAACAAGGGCGTTGGGTCTCGAAGCATGGGGGAATGTTAGGATCCCACATTGAAAGAGAAAAGGGTGGGCATGTGGGTTATAAAGGCTTAGACACCCTCCTTTGGCAAGCCGGTTTTCTAAGGAGAGTTCCACCCAAGCCCATGAAAGACCCATGGCCTAGTCCAAATTGTTGAGTTATTGGAGTGGGTTCCTATCAATGGCGTCGTAAAGAGATGGCATCACTGTTCGATTGGAAAAGAGATAGCGACGCCGGTCGACTAGAGATGACTCGTAGTGAAAATTGTTAGGGAAAGGATTTCAATTGGGTGTCGACAGTCGATTTTACATTGTCAATGTGGGGGATTGAATGCACATTTACAATGTTTTGCAATGGAGGAAGAGCGATGGGAGGGAAGAAGAAATGTTTTGGAGTGGAGGGAGAACGATTTAGGGTTGATAAGGAAAGGCCATGATCGAAGATGGAGGAAGAGCGATGGGAGACAAGAACCGATTTCCTATTTTTTAATATAAATAGAATAGCAAAATTATGATTCAAAATAGTGTAACAAATGTGGACGTTGTGAATTATATATAAATTGCATTAGATGGATGGATAATTTTCTCCTAAATTTGGGATAAATAATTTCAAACCTGAGGTTTGGTCTAAGTAATTAGACTTTAATAAAAAAAATTTATTAAATTTTCTCCTATCAATTGATGAGATTTATTTCTATTAACCAACTAAAGGATATTTGTCTTCTTCAAAAGGATTAAAATGTTATTGAAAAATCATACAAAATTCAAGTTATTATGTTATTGAAAAATCATACAAAATTCAACTTATTAGGCCAAACTTTAGAGACAAAATATTGTATGGGTGCGTTTGTTTTAGTATTTTGGACAGTATTTTTGATATTTTTAAAGTTAAGTGGGAAGAACGAGGTAGGATTTGAAAATTAACAAAAACAACCCTCTAGGTTTATTAAATAACTAAACACCCTTGTAATAAAAATATTAAAAATTACAAAAACACCCCCACTCACCCATTAAATTCTGATAGCCAACCACCACCGCTGGACAGTAGCTAGAGTCTCCGTATCGGTGCACGATTGACTAGATCTAGCCGATCGTGCGCCGAGATGACCTTTTCTGGCCAGATCCACCGTGGACAACTAGATTTGGCCATGTTTGGTCGTCAATAGTGGCCAAAGATATGGCCATCATTGATGGTCAACGACGACCATATCTTGGCTGTCGTTGATGACCGACTAGGGTCAACGACAAGATCTTTGGCTGTGGATCTGGCCTTTTTTCGGCCAGATCCACAATGGATCTAGCTGGAAATGATAGATCGGCACACTACCGGCTAGATCTAGCTGGTAGTGTGCCATTATCAGTTTTGCAGGCGGCCACGCGGTTGGTGGTCGGAATTTGGCAAATGTGGGTGGGTGCCTTGGTGGGGGTGTTTTTGTCAATTTCTAAACTTTTTTAGAGGAGTGTTTAGTTAAATTAATAAACTTAAGAGGTTTAAAATGTAGTTAAAGAAAATATAATAGTATTTTCAGAATAGGGAAATAAACTGGTATTTTGGAAATAGTATGAATAGGATAATTAAAGACATTTAAACAAATAGACTTGTAATTTTCCTTTAGCACTAAGTTTGAAATTAATTTAACAAACTTAAGAAAATTAAAAACATTATACAAATCGATGAATGCCCTCTAAAGGTTCAAATAAAATCCCTTTTAAAAGAAGATTTATACAATGTAGTGAAATTGTTAATTCATATATGAGAATCCAATTGGGACAAATTGCATCTTTAAAGGTGAAATAGATAACTGAAAAAAGCTAGTCTACATATATATAATATAGTAGATAATTTTAATCTAGAAGACATACTATGATACAAATGAAAATTAAATAAAGCAGTAGAAAATATTAGAAAGTTTGATTTAATTGGGAATAAATTAATGGGTGACACCTCATTTATGTGTTTTAGTAACGAATTAAGAGATGATCTTTCATGTAATTATGTAAGGTAAAACTAACCAATGTCAATGCATGTCACACAAATTAATATGAGAAGTTCATATAAAACAAATTAATAATGTTTTAGCGATGGGTAGGGGGTTTAGGGCTATTTTTGATACTCCAAGGGGTTTACTATGGAACGGCAAACTTCAAGGGGTTTTAAATTATCCCCGTACAATGTCTACGACAAAAACCACACTAGTGTTTACCTAGCATTCACATTTTCTTTTCCTCTTTGTGTAGGACCATCAGGTTGTCAGTGGCTCAATTCTCATAGAATCAGCCTCTTCCGAATCAACCATAGATTTTACTGTGTACAGTTTATAATGTTTTAAAACCTATCAATTTTTGTTGTAAACTCTAACAATGATCTAGGTAATGTATTGTGATACTCAAAAAAATTGTTTTTGATCTAATAGCCCATATGTTGGAAGTAAGTGCAATGGATATATTTTGAAAATTTTCAAATTCTTTTTTACATTTACTACTTATTTTATTATAAAGTTTTATTATTTACCTTCTAGTTATACCTCTACTAATAGACCTATATTGTGGACAAAAAACATTTCTAATCATATCAATAAAAAATACATTTTTAGATAAAGAAATGGAAGAGTCCGTAACAATTATGTATTTTACTATTTCCTCCCTTACAGTGAGTGAATTGTATTGCTATGTTGAGAGAGTTGAGGACAGTGGATTAAAATTAAGTTGAGTTGTATTTGCTTACTGTTTCTGCTTGAACCATGCTCCTTCGAATTCTATGGTGATGATGATCCTCCGAATCCATAATTTGAGGAATCCATTATGATAAAATAATAAATAACTTAAATGGATGAAATTGAATAATGATGAATAAATATAAATAATAAATTGAATAATAGATGAAATTGAAGAGAGTTTGAGAATTGAAGTAGAGAGAATGAGAGTTGAGAATTGTGAGCAAAATGGGTGGAAATTAGGAATTTTTTATAGGTTAGGCGTGGGGGAAAGTACAAAAAAAAACAAAGTATTATTTCACTTTCCCCTTAGCAAAGGTCATTTTGACCAAATTGACCATTGCTTAATAGCTTTTTTTTTTTTTTTTTTATTGTTTAAAAAAATTACATTTTAACCCCGAAGTGCTTTTTTTTTTTTTTTATTGTTTAAAAAATTACATTTTAACCCTTTTATTATGTATTTCATATATTATACGAGGTTTTGGTTATTTGTTAAGGAGTTTTTTAAATCGATCGGGCTTAGGCTTGGGACCTGGGCCTTGGAGGAGGGTTCTAGACCCGATCAACCCTCCCCATGGCCTAGGTCGGTTCTTGTAGGACCTGGGTATTTACCCACCTTTAGATACTCTGACGCTCAAGTCAGCGAGGCTGAAGGTATTTAGTGAGGGCCGAGAGCAGGAAAGGTTACTAGAATAATGTGGAGGCTAAAGGTAGTAAAGTTAGTTGGAACTAAGCTTTACAACAAGAAAGGTGACGATTCTTGAGAGCAAGAATTTAATAGCTAAAGTAATGGGTTATTTCTAAATGTCTAATAAGAGGGTTTGCCCCTGTTTATATAGTGAACAAAAGAGGTTCGAATCATAATTGGACTTTGAGTCCTATTTGGTAGAGGAGTTCCGATTAGGAAGGAAGTCTTGGGACTTGCCTTTATTAGATTAAGATCTTCCAATTCTAGTAAGATTCAGGATCTTGATGAAATTGGAAGGTGAATAGGATTCTTGTTCCTATTCATAGATTGTTGTGGGTTACTCGGCTGTAACCCAATTTAGCGTAACTTGTAGGATAGCTCAACTCATAGAGTGGCAGTTCACAAGGTGGATTTAAGCTAGGCCTAATTGAAATTGGGCTAAGGCCTTGGGTTTTAATCTATTTATCTCGTTTATTGGGCCTTGTCAGGCCAAACACAATTATTGGCCCATGCAATTTGTCCACGCTCTCTAAGTCAAAGGGTATTTAGCTTAGAGAGTAGATTTAATTAATCATAAGTGTAAGACCGTTTAACTCGGACTGTAAGGCGAAGCCGAGAGGAATGACTGTGCAGGGTCATTTGGATCTGTGGGTGGCTTAACCATGAAGTTCGATTCATTCGTTCTAGACCAAACCGAGTGGGCAAAATTGAGGGAAATACATTGAGATCACATGATATATCAGATGGAGCGAAACAATGGTGAGGCCATCCGGCTTGGTGCCTTTCGTTAGATGGGAGATGTTAGCCGAGTGGGTGATGACTTAAAACATCAATCACGTGGCCTTTCGTTGGACCCAGCCGTGTGGTGTAGGAGAATTTTTTAGGCATAAATGCAAGACACTGCTGAGAGGTGTATGAGGCATTGTCAAACAATGATGATCAAGAAGGATGATGGTGAAGCCATTCAGTTATACTCCACTTGCCGAGCCGAGGGTGTTTACTGAATGTAAGTGCTATGAATTGAATTTGAGTGTGGTCACGGGACATGAGATAGTCATTGGGAGATTCGTGACACACTCGTACAACTCAACGGAGATTCCTCACATGACTAAATGACTCCAACAAGGCCAAGCTTAGTTCACATCTATTAGGGGCAACTGTCATCTTGAAGGAGTGAAATAGACCAAGAAGGGGCTAAGCCAGATGGGGAAGGAGTAAGTATCTAGCATGTCTTGAATCGTACGTTGGGAGAACTACATGATAAAACCCATGATGTGATTGGTAATGCAACGAACGAGTGCCAGGTAGAGATAACATCTCTTATGAGCGGGAAAATGAGGAATCATGTTTTCCAATGTTGTGCAAATGGTCGACACGTGGTGAGTTCATTTTTCCAATTTCTAACGAACGGGAAAGTGAAAAGTCATGACTTTCCAAAACTATGAATGGATGCCATGTGTCGTCCATGACAAGATGTGTATTTAAGAAGGGGAGATTGCCTTTTGTAGCTCATTCTTTTTCCTAGAATTGTTTCTTCAAAGAGAGGAGTTGGAGAACAGCAACAGTGGAGGTTTTCTTTGGCACAATTCATGGTAAAAATCTATTTCTTTTCATTTTCTTGTCATTTTTCATTATTTTTTTGCCATACTATGGTTTTCAAGTGTTTTGAACAAGATTTCGTACATTTTGGTGAAGTATTAGTGATGTTTGATGGAAAAAAGTGAAAATTTTGTGGAAAGCAGTTTTTGGGCACTCTTTAGGCGGTTTGTTGGCTTTTTCGCTGTTTTGTGGGTTTTTTGTGGTTTTGTTTCTCTTATAAAAGAAAGGACAATCTATAGGGGAGGTTATTTGGCCGAGCCAAAACATGTGATCCTTTTGGTGAAGAGGCTATTAGTTGGTGCTGAATGATGAATATGGCTCTCGTTGAGACTTGGCTGACCGAATGAATTGGAAGGTTTGTTAATCCTTTACTTTGGCTGTGCATTTTGGTGGACTTGATATTGTTAAGCTACGTGAGATTTGAAGGTTGTTGTTTTGGGTTAATATAGAGCCGAGCGAAGTGACCATGGTTGGGGAAATAACTATGATGATGCTCTAACAAGTGTAGTGCTTCCCGAATATGATGAGTTGGCTCTAACTTAGGGAGTGAGTGTGGCCTTCCACATGGGGTGCATGCTAAGGGATCCAAGTACCGAGCTGAGCCAGGCAATGATGGCTCAAGCAATGGGGCTTTAGATGACGACTTCAAAATTGAGAGTGAACCTGAGGCGGGGCGTGCTAGCAAGAGTGAGATGCCATCCACTAGTGGTAGCCGTTGGGACAAGCCAAGCCATCCTAAAGTTGGTATGTTTGTCAATAACCAGCCATCTAGATTTTTTCAAGAAGAAGTGTCGAAGCTCAGGTATCTCTACGAGATACCTAAGTCAATAGAGGTCAAAACCCTAACCAGATATGAGAAGGTAGACTGGTCCATGCCAGGATGGATCTGTATATATGAGCAGATGATGATAGAGGGTATGTGATTTCCTATTTCAAGGTTGGTACGGGAGGTATTGAATCATTACCTCATTGCTCCCAGCCAATCGATGGCAAACGTGTAGAGGTTGATCATGTCGTTAAAGTGTCTATGTAAGTGGCTTGACATATAATTCGAGGCTATGGACCTGCTCTATTCTTATTACTTGAAGAAGCATGACAAGGAAAGGGGTTATACCTTTATATGTTGTAGCATGGCAGGAAACACTTGGTGATGGGGCTCAAGACATACGACAAGAAGTGGAAGGATGCGTATTTTTTTGTAAGGAGGGAGTCAATTTTTAGGGAGAGCGGAGCCGAGAAGATCCCTTTCTTCTGGTAGGCAAAGGATGAGTAGCCTTAGAGTTCATGGCATTTAGTTGAGTATTGAATCTCATTGTTTTTTCTCTAGTAGATTGTCTTACAATTGAGCAATACTAGGGTTGCTCACTAAGGAAATGAGCTACAAAAAACTCGAGTTGTGTAAGGCAGAGCGACACTACCACAAAATGTTGATTGAATTGAATTTGAGGCAGAGTCACTTATGGAGGCATGTTGCAGAGATTAAGCAAGGTATCTCATTTCCACCTTTGAAGCTGTTGTTGTACACCTTGTCGGTTCAGGACTGTAACTTCCTTATCTTTGGTAAGTCTGCTCTCCGTCCTCTAACTCTCAAAGAATTTTCCCTTGCAGAGGAGAGAATAAAGGGGACTTTCCATGTGCCAAGTGCTAGAGAGCTTCGAGAGAAGCACAACACCAAGAAAGGGAAGAAAAGGAAGAGGCTAGATTCTATTACAGATGATAAAAGCTTGAAAGTTTATATTCTGTTAGTGATTTAATTGGTTTATTTATGGAAAAATGTGTTTAAACTGTGGAATTGAAATTAATTCTTTCATAAATACCTTTTACGGGATCAGGGTGTATTTTGAGTATTTTAAGGCTCAAACAGATATTTGAAGGGAAAAGAATGATGTCAATGGAATTCATGACGAGTAGGAACAAACGGTGCAGGAATCAGAGTTGAAACAACAAAGTTGTGATGCGTCGAAGATACAACGTGAAATCTGGAAATTCTTCAAGATGAGCATGCTTCGATGTTTCTGCCATAACTTGAGCTGTAGAAATCAGAATTCAACGATTCTGGAGGCATTGGAAATTTTATTCAGAGAGCTACAAAGTTCATGTTGATGACTTTACCAAATTCTGAAGATCACAGATGCCTTGGACAGAAAGAACGATCACTGCAGCGACTATTCTCACCACCACGGCGATGGGTCACGGGCTTGTTAGGTTAATGCATTATCCTAATCCGAATCTGAAGGGGCTAAGGCATTTACTCTTTTCCTAATTAAGATCAGAACCCTAGGAGTATAAATAAGGATCTTTAGGAAGTTTTAAGGGAGCTTTTTAGAGAGGGAGAAAAGGACGGCTATTATTTTAGAGATCGGAATTCTGGAAGTTCTCAGTCACCAATCAGAGAAGTATTTATATTTTTCTTTCTTGAACTCATGTTATTGAATAGAATGATGATTTTTACTATTGCAATTATGAACTAAACCTCTTTTCTAGGGCTAAAGATGTAGCCCAATTGATGAATATGTGTTGACGTTTTCTTTATTGATTTCTTATTGAGCATTAATTCTAAGTTTTATTGTTTTGTGTAATGTTTTCAATTCTTAAGGATCCAAGGTTGAATGATATCATGGGTTGGGTTGAGATCGAGAGATAAAACCTGACTTGTTTAAGGTAATAAAACCATAGATTCAGCGAACGCTAGAGATAGGTTACCGCGGTCTATAAGGCTCTGGTGAATTCTATAGAACTTAATGATCTCTTAGCTTTTAACTCCAACTTAGAGATATTTTGGGTTGTTGTTCAAGGCTTAATTCACTAATTGTTCGAGAGAAAACTAGGGAAATATTAGGGAGTTTGGCCTTTAGAATAAGCTTAATTAGGTTAGTAATGATCGTCAATACATAGGATTAAATTGGTGTGAAATCTGAGCCCTAGGGTTTAGCCATATTGATCTTTTTACCAAAGTTCTTTTAAAATTCTGATTTTGTTTAGATTTTAGTTTGTTTTCTTTTTCATTAAAGTCATTCATACAATTCTGTTTCATAAAATAGTAATAAAATAGACTAGTTTGGTACTTGGTAGGTAGTTATCTTAGGATTCGACACTCTTTTACTCGAGCTTTATTACTTGCATGATTTCGTACACTAGCGAATAGCATGTCAAGTTTTTGGCGCTGTTGTTGGGGAACTATTTCGTTTTACCAATATCAATACGAAATATTTAGTTGCTAATTTGATTTGTTTTATTTTTGTTTGTTTTGTTTGTTGTTTTCAGCTAGAATCTGGAGAATTTACGTTCAAGAGGTGGTGGTGATCTTAATCCACTAGATTTTGAGATCGAGAGAACCGCTAAACAGTTGAGGAAAGAAAAGAGGCAAGCTGACTATGAAAAATCAATGGCTAACACAGGAATTGTCAATCCCAATATGGAAAATCAAGAGAATGAGAATGAGGATACCTTAGGAGGAATGAAATGGCTGGAGCAGAAGTGGTTCAAAGAGCATTGAAGGACTATTCTAGTCCTACTATTAATGGGGGCTATTCTAGCATCAGGAGACCATCAGTTCAAGCGAATAATTTTGAGATTATGTTGACAATTATTCAAATGATTTAGCAGTTGATCCAATTCCCTGGGTTACCTAATGATGATCCCAACTTGCCTATCGCCAATTTTCTGGAGTTATGCAACACATTCAGGCACAATGCAGTATCCGATGATGCAATGAGGCTAAGGCTTTTCCCATTCTCTCTTTGGGATAAAGCCAAGGCTTGGTTGATTTCTCTGCCATCTGGAAGCATCACGACATGGAACGAGTTAGCTCAAGCGTTCCTCACTAAATATTTTCCACCTGCCAAGTCTGCCAAGCTGAGGAGTGAGATTACAAACTTTTACCAACAAGATTTCGAGTCATTGTATAAAGCATGGGAAAGGTATAAAGATCTCTTACGGAGGTGCCCTCATCATGGTTTACCAATCTGGTCACAAGTGCAAATGTTCTACCAAGTGTTGCTACCAACTATTCAAGCTATGATTGATGCTGCAAGTGGGGGAGCCTTGAATAATAAAACGCCAAAGGGTTTATACAATCTGATTGAGGTGATGGCGAACAGTAACTATATGAGAACTTCAAAGAGAACTTCAACAAGGAAATCAGCAGAGCACGGAAGTTGATACAATCCGCATTGGCCTGCTCAACTTTCAAACATCTAGAAGCAATTAGGTAATGTGTTAAAAATAAATGCAATTGAATCTTCTTCTCTAACATGTGATCTTTGTGCAGGAAATAATTCATCGAAGGATTGTCAAGAAGGGAACCTATCTGCTCAGCCTGAACAAGCAAATTACGTCAATAATTTCCAAAGAGGGCAAGGGAATCCATATTCCAACACATATAATCCAGTATGGAGGAAACACCCGAACTTTTCATAGAGCAACAACAATGAGCAAAAACAATCTCCTGTTTTTCAACCTCAAGAGCCAAAATCTAATTTAGAGAATGTGCTGACCAAGTTCATTGAAGAGACAAGCAAGAGGTTTGAGAAGACTGACGTCCTGGTTCAAAATCAATCAGCCTCTATTGGGAACCTTAAGACTCAAATTGGGCAAATTCACAACATATTAGTGGGAAGAGTTCAAGCAATTTTGCCGAGCGATACAGAGAAGAATCCCAAGGAACAAGTACATGCCATCACCTTGAGGAGTGGACGTATTCTAGAAAATTCAGAGGGTGAAAAACAGAGGCAAGAACAAGACTTGAAGGATGAATAGAAGACCGATCGCCGTGGCAATAAAGTTTCTCGCCGCAGTGATCGTGAGAACATGGAGAAACTCATCAGAAACAAGGATGATCGTCACAGTGATGGTACTGGTGGCCACGACGAGTGTGATTTTGCGCACAATTTGTCAGAAGTTTCAACTAATTGCCACAGCGAGCGTGCACCTAAGCAAAAACTTCCTTCAAGCTAGGCAACCCTTCCATACCCACAACGGTTGAAGAATCAAAAGCTCGATAAGCAATTCGGTAAGTTTATTGACATGTTTCGAAGTTTACATATTAATATCCCTTTTGTTGATATGCTAGAATAGATGCGAAAATATGCAAACTTAGCCTGCAGGTCTTGTGTTCGAGAGGTGGGGAAGGCAAAAGAAACCCACTTGCAGGGGTGGGGATATCTGGATGAGTGAGGCCCAAGATGATGGGGCGCATGTGGAAAGCCCATGAGGCCGCAGTGATAACCCATGGTCCAAGATGAGGGGGCTCTCAGACGTCTTCTACCACCCCCCTACGATATGTTATCGATCGATTAGCTAATTAGAGAGACACGGTGGTTGGCTTCACTTCTCCTAATTCAAGCTTCTTGTAGATGGAAAACAACATTAAGTTTATACTTGCCCCTAAATCACATAACACTTTATCAAAATAACAACAACCAATAATACAAGGGATAGTAAAACTCCTCAGCTTCCACCCACTTTGAAACATAATCTACAGCAACCAAAATAAAACGGTTAGAAAACGAGGAAGGAAAAGGTCCCATAAAATATATCCCCCACACATCAAACAATTCTACTTCTAGGATATTATTTAGAGACATGGTATTTCTCCTAGATATGTTCCCAACCCATTGACACTCATCACAACTCATAACAAAATGAAAAGCATCTTTAAAAAGAGTTGGCCAGAAAAATCCTGATCGAAATTCTAGAAGTTCTCGGTTACTAATTAGAGAAGTGTTTATATTTTTCTTTCTTGAACTCATGTTATTGAATAGAATGATGGTTTTTACTATTGCAATTATGAAATAAATCTCTTTTCTAGGGCTAAAGATGTAGCCCAATTGATGAATATGTGTTGACATTTTCTTTTTTGATTTCTTATTGAGCATTAATTCTAAGTTTTATTATTTTGTGTATTGCTTTCAATTCTTAAGGATCCAAGGGTTGAATGACATCATGGGTTGGTTGAGATTGAGAGATAAAACCTAACTTGTCTAAGGTAATAAAACCATAGATTCAGCGAACGCTAGAGATAGGTTACTGTGGTCTATGAGGCTCTGGTGAATTCCATAGAACTTAATGATCTCTTAGCTTCTAAATCCAACTTAGAGATATTTTGGGTTGTTGTTCAAGGCTTAATTCACTAATTGTTCGAGAGAAAACTAGGGGAATATTAGGGAGCTTGGCCTTTAGAATAAGCTTAATTAGGTTAATAATGATCGACAATACATATGATTAAATTGGTGTGAAATCTGTGCCCTAAGGTTTAGCCATATTGATCTTTTTACCAAATTTCTTTTAAAATTCTGATTTTGTTTAGATTTTAATTTGTTTTCTTTTTCATTAAAGTCATTCATACAATTCTATTTCATCAAATAGCAATAAAATATACTAGTTTGGTACTTGGTAGGTAGTTCTCTTGGGATTCGACACTCATTTATCGAGCTTTATTATTTGTACGATTTTGTACACTTACAAATAGCATGTCAATGCACTGACAATTGTTTAAATGGCTCCGTCTAGCTCCACCCCTCTAACTTCTCAGAGAGTAGAGGCAACTAAAAGTGTGGTTATCCTTGGGGAAGAGGAAGCAATGAAGGTAGTCATACCTTTGATTGCTTCGGCTTACTCGTACTCATCCTTTATGGGAGGGTGATGGACTTGTTGCTACTGACAGTGGATAACCACTGGCGGAGTAGGAATAGGGTTTCTCAGGCAACCGAGTGGTTTTCGCGCTTGTTTCGGGCAATTGAACCTGGCTTTTCTTTTCTCTGGTACTTTTTCTTTAAGTCTTATACCTTACCTTGGTTGGTTTCCTTAATTGTAGGTAGTTTCAGGAAGAATGTACTTAAAGAAGTTCGTATTCACTCAGGAGAAACGGAATCAAGATTTGGCAAATGCCAACTTTTAGTTGAGAAGGCAGTTGGCCAAGGTTGGGGATGTGGAGAAGAAGTTGTTCCAAAGCCAAGTGGAGATCGCGTCTAACCTTCAGCATGCTTGAGCCTAGTTGGAGCCTAGCTGGACAAAGTGGGAGGCTGGGAGAGTTGCTCTGCTGAAGAGACTAGAGTTCGTGGCTACCGAAGTTGTCTTCAAGACTCGATCTGAGCTGATAGGAGTTCAAAGCGAGCAAGTAGGATGAATGGGATCCCAATCAGGACATCGAAATATACAAGTCCTTCTTGGCATACTTGAAAGGTAAAGCCAAGTAGAGAGAGGGAAGTACCAAACTAGTTAGTATTGATGTTCAGTTGGAAGAGTAGAGAGATGAGCTGCTTGATACCGAGGCTCAACTAACTTAGCATAAGGATGATTGATTGCCCTTGAGACTCAGTTGCTAGAGGAGAGGGCCTAGCCGAGTGGTAGGAGTGATGCAGATGCTCTACTTTAAATTTCTCTTTACCTTTGCGTATGATTTTAATTTTTGTATTTGAAGTGCCAAATCCACTCCTAGACATCTGATGCTATATGAGGGCATGATCCCGTTTGTTTCTATTTCATATATTGATGTTTTTATTTTTTGAGTGTTGTGTATGTTTTAGTTCATGTGACTTAGCCAAACGAGGTGTTAATCATGAATGATAGAAACGAACCTAACAACCTTTGATGCGTCCATCATAAACAATGACTCACACTTGGATATACTAAATATACCTTGATTTATTAATGAATAACTCTAGCGTAGAATTTACTTGAAATGAATTGGGGGGAATGGATAGGCCTACCCTGTCCCATATTACACATATTTTGATGAAAAATGTCTAAGTCCTCTAGGTGGTAGAGCCAAACCGAATGCTATTAGAAATGATAGACTTTTAGGTGAGTTGCATTCCAACTGTTGTTGATGTCTTGCCCTTCTGGTGATTGTAGCTCGTAGGCTCATTTTCCAATAGCCTTGATAATTTTGTATGGTCCCTCCATAATAGGACCGAGCTTGTAAGCTCCTATCGTTTTTGTGTTTTGGAATACTTGGCGTAAAACCCAATCACCAACTTTGAAGACTCTGGTTCGGATATTCTTATTATGCCGAGCCATCTTTTGTTGATAGATGACAATGTGAATGAGGGCTTGATCCTTTAATTCATCGGTAGTGTCAAGGTTGTGGCCAAGTTATTGCTCGTTGATGTCTTCATCCATCCATCCATTGGAGCCGAGCCGAGCCGAGGGCACTGATATTTATGTTGGAATAATCGTTTCTAAACCATAAGCTAAAAAGAAAGGTTTTCTCCCATGGAAGATCGAGTCCTGGTGCGATAAAACCATAGTACCTCGGGGAGTTTGTCTACCCAAGCCCTCTTGGCTTTTTGGAGTTTTCTCTTTATTGTTTAGATGATGATTTTGTTGGATGACTCAACTTGTTTATTCGCTTGGGGATAATGTGGAGTGGAGAAGCTTAGCTTGATCCCTTACATTTTGTAGAAGTCTTGAAAGCCGAAGATTATGAATTAGGAGCCGTTGTCAGTGACTATCTTCTTTGGCAGGCCGAACCGACAGATGATGTTCTTCTAGACGAAACTTCTTACCTCTCAATCCCTGGCTTTAGCAAAGGCTTTGGCTTTATCCATCTAGTGAAGTAGTCAATAACCGCAAGCATGAACACTGGTTGCCCTGGCGCGGCTGGAAGCTTTCCCACTATGTCTATTCCCCACTTCATGAATGGCTAAGGGATAAGGATGAAGTTGATTCATTCAGGAGGGAGGTGTGATACTTGAGTGAAGCGTTGGCAACTATAACATTTTTCAAAGAATTGGGCTAAATCAGAGTGCATTGTGGAACAATAGTAGCCGACTAATGGTTGCCGCACTCGCCTTTATGGAGTTTTGTGAGCACATACTTTGCTTTCTCAGGGTGATGCACTTGAGGAATGGGCTTGAGAAGGATCTTTTGAGTAGGCAACCATCATAGATGGTGAACCAAGCCGCTTTGGCCTTCAGTCAGCATGCTTCGTTCTTGTCCGTTGGTAGCTCATCATTCTTTAAGTAGTGGAGGATGAGTGTCATCCGTGACTTGTCTGGGTTAATCGATGTCGCCTTGGCAAAACTAGTCCCTATGACTGGTGCTCAGAGGTAAACTAAAGGGATCGTTGCTAGTGATGGTGTTATAAGAGCTGAGCCGAGTTCGCCAAAGTGTCAACATGTGTGTTCTCGATCCTTGGGACTTGAGTAATGGCAAACTTCTCGAATACAAATTGGAGCTTCTTGGCTAAGTTGAGGTAGAAGGTCATCTTGGTGTCCCGAGCTTCCTTAGAGCTGATTCACCACCAATTGTAATCAGACTTAACTTCAAGTTTCTTAACCCTCATTTCCTTTGCGAGGGAGGCCGACAATCAGCGTTTTATATTCGGCTTTATTGTTGGTTGCCTTGAAGCCACATTGTATGGATTATTGTATGATATCCCTTTTCGGAGAAATGAGGACTAGTCCTAGCCCACTACAGTTGCATTGCTTGAACCATCTATTGATATGATCCATTTGTACGATGCGTGGTCTGTCAAGCATAGGATCTCTCTCTCTACCTGAATCAAAATGCTAAGTGCAAAGTTAGCGATGAAGTTAGCTAGCACTCGAGACTTGATAACAGTATGGGGTTGGAAGTAGATGTTGAATTCACTTAGTTCTACTGACCATTGAATGAGCCGACCTGAGAGGTCTGGTTTATGAAGAATCTTCTTGAGGGGGTAAGAAGTAAGGACCCTGATTGGGTGGCATTGGAAGGTCTTAACTTCTTTACGGCGATGATAAGGGCGAGTGCAAGCTTCTTTAGTTGGCTATAGCATGTCTCAGCGTCAAGTAGAGACTTACTGGTGTAATCGATAGACAATTGCTTTCCTTCTTCTTTTCGGATCAGTACGGCTGAGATGGTCTATTCCGATATGGCTAAGTAAGTGAAGAGTCGTTCCCCTATTTTTGGTTTAGAGAGAGAAGGAGGTGATGCTAAGTACCTCTTAAGTTGGGTTAATGCTTCTTCAAATGTTGGGGTTCGTTCAAACTTCTTGGACTTTCTAAGGGATGCATAAAAGAGGTGACACTTCTAGGCTAAGTTTGAGATGAACCGGCTCAGCACGGTTATTCTCCCAGTAAGATGTTAGACATCTTTTATGCAAGTAGGTGAGGGAATGTTCATGATTGCATGGATTTGGTCAAGGTTAGCCTCAATGTTACATTGTGTGACCATGTAGTCAAGGAAATTTTTGGAAGAGACACCAAAATAACACTTAGTTGGATTTAGCTTCATGTTGTACTTTTGTAGTACCTCAAATGCTTGCCTAATGTGGTTGAGGTGTTGCTCGGCAATTAGCAATTTCATTAGCATGTCATCAATGTATACTTCTATGGAGTCTATTAAGAAGCTCGCGAACATCCTACATAAGAGTTGGTAGGTGGCACTGGTGTTCTTTAAGCTGAACGACATTACCTTGTAGCAGTAAATGCCTCTCTTAGTTATGAAGGTAGTTTTCTCTTGGTCGTTCGGGTGCATGAGATTGATTATAGCTTGAGAAGGCATCCTTGAAGCTTAATAACTCATGTCCGGTAGTGGTATCAACTAGCATGTCGATGTGGGGTAGAGGGAAGGAGTCTTTGGGGCAAGCCTTGGTGAAATCGATGCAGAATCTCCACTTCCCGTTTTTCTGTCCAAAAACCATTGCATTTTCCAACTACTTGGGATATTGAACCTCCCGAACCAAGCCATTGCTTAGTAGCTTCTCTCCTCCTTATTGATCACCTTGTTCCTCTTAGGACAAACTTTCTTCCTTTTTGCTTCACAAGGGGAAGTCCAGATCGACATTTAATTGATAGACTATTCTTTGAGGTTGATCTCTGTCATATCGGAATAAGAACAAGCAAAGTAGTCTAGTTCTCTTTGAGGAAGTCTATGAGCTTTTCTCAAATGTCGGATTTGAGTTGGGCTACCACTTGGGTTTTTCGATCTAGGTGATCAGGGTGTATCTAGACTTCATCCAACAACTCCGTAGGTAGTTGGTTTGGCTCGACTCCTCCAGTCGAGTGGGACTATAGTTGCCATATAGTTCTTCACTTGGTCTTGAAGGCATCCTCATAATAATCCTTAGAAGCCTTTTGGTCTTTCCAAATCTCTTTTATTTCCTACTTAGTAGGGAACTGAATAGTCTAGTTAAGGTGAAGGGGATTGACCTCATGCCATGGATCTAAGGCCAACCAATGATCACATTGCAAGGAGAGGAAGTGTTAAGTATCATGAAGGTGGTTTGGAGGTTGATTCCCTCGACATATACTAGCAAAGATATCTCCCCGATAGTATACTTCTATTCTGAGTTGAAGCCAATGAGGAGTGTGGACCGACAGGTGATGTTAGATTCATCTATTCCCATGACTTTGAGTGCTTATAGGAATAGGATGTTCACTAAGAATCCAGGATCTACAAGAATTCTCTTGATGAGAATTGTTGGCTATCTGGAGTGTGATGACAAGGGCACCATGGTGGGGGTTGACGACACCATTGCTTTATTGTTAACAAACTCGATGGTCAGATTGATCGGCCCTTGTAAGGATGGTCGAGAGAATGAACCTCAAGGTTAGTTGCAGCTTTGGCGTGGTGCTTGGTCGAGGAGTAGCTCATACTGCTTACTTCTAAACCATGTGAGATCACATTGCATAATTCGTCCCCGGCTGTTACTCTTGGAGGAGGTGTAACTTGGTGGTCCTTGTTTACCATGGTGTTACTCCTTTTGTCTATTAGGAAGTTTCAGAAGTGATCTCTGTTTAGTAGCTCCACAACCTCGACGTAGAGAGTGATACAATTGATGGTGACATGGCTGTGGTCCCCATGATATTCATGCCACTTTGTGGCATCTCGCTTGGCCTGGTGTGTTGTATCTTTACGAGCCATTTGACCACCTTCTCCATTTCTTTCATCATTGCCACTACTTCTATAGGTTCGATGTTCAGATTATACTTGGGCATTTTGTACTGGTTGGATGGGTTAGGTGCTCTCCTACTTGGCCGAGCTGATTGGTGCTCTAATAGGCACCTATTGTCACGAATAGGGCCTCTTCTTACTTGATATGGCTCGGAGGCTCTAGTACTATAGTGTTGATTAGATCATTAAGGATAGTGATCATTGAAGGTGTTATGTTTGGCTTTGTGGACTTCATCTTCTTCCCACCTTATTTCTATCCATGCACGGGATGCGACATCCTCCATAGTGGTACAATTAAACTTGGTGAGTTCATTGTATAGTTCACCGTCAGGGAGGAGCCCCTTCCTAAAGGCATCAACCTCGGTATCTTGGTTACAATAAGGGGTAGAGACTTTTTCATGATTGAAGCATCCCTTATATTCTTGGAACAACTCGTTTTGTTGGTGGCTGTTCAGTAAAGATCGCTAGACAGCTTCTCTAACTTTTAGCTATTGGCGAATTGCTCACAGAAGGTATTTGTGAGCTAGGCGAAGGATGTGATGGAGCTATTAGAGAGGTTGGTGTACCATTGGAGTGGTGGTCCTACAAGGCTAGAGCCAAAGCTCTTACACATGCATGCTGCGCAGAGATCGCGAGGTATGGCAGCAACGAACATCCTTTGCTTGTAGGAGACTATGTGGTCGTTTGGGTCGGTGGTCTCATCATACAATTTCATGTTGAGGAAGGTGAACTTGTGTGGCATCTCTATGAGGGCGATGTCTATGAAGAGTGAGTCAGCATAGCTTTGGGGTTGGCTCTTTTTGAGGGGTGTGGGCATGCCTGGGATGCGCTGGATCATGGCCTCAATCTCAGATAGTCTTTTGGTCAAGGCTTGCTCAAGGGGGGTTTCCATAGGGGTATAGAGATTGTTTAGGAAGTGAAAGAACACGTTAGGATCGACGTGTATGGCCAAGCTGAGCAAGCTGTTTGGTGGGTGGCTTTTGTTATTGAGTGCGTGGGATGTGTTTATGGGAGGGTGAAGGGAGTGTTTAGTTGTTGGAGTGGGGTGTCATCGGCTTGAGTCGGCTTAGTTGGGTTTATGGTTGTAGTTGGAGCTAGTGGAGGTGGATTGGTTTATCAGAGTACAATAATTTGGGGTGGAAAACAATTGTCTGGGGTGAACGGGGAGCCAAGAGGAGGAGGCATGTTGTTGACTTAGATTCAAATCTAATGAGTAGAATTGGCTCACCCTGTCTTAGAGGGCTTGGCTCTCTACACAGATGACGGTGTTTTGAGCTTCCAGTGTGAAACCCCGTTTTTAATCCTAATACATATTACATATTCTGTGTGATTTTATTTTTATGGAAGGGGATTTCTGTTAGTTTTTCAAAGTTTTATTGGGAATGAAATTTGCAAGAAAAGGAAGCTGCTGGGTTTGCATGTAGCAAGGGCACAAAATATGGATGTTTTTGTAAGGAAAAGATGATGTGGCAGGGTTATATTAGAATTAAGAGAATTTGGGGGCTGTTGTAAGAAAAAAAAATTGTTTTATATAAATTTGGGCCGCTCGCCCAAATGAAGAAGAAGAAGGTGGGGAGAAGAAAACCGAGAAAAAGAAAAGAAAGAGAGAAAGGAAGAGTGAGAGAGGAAGAGAAGAAAAAGAAGAAGGAAGAAGGAAGACGGGAAAAACAAAAAAAATTGAGAGAGGTGGTTTGCTTTTGTCTTTTAGTAAGCATGCATGTGATTGGATCGATGGATCTCTTCTCCCTTTCTTAAATTTAGACCTTGGCTTAGATTAATTTCTTGTCTTTTGGGCGTTAGGTGTGGAGGAAGGGGAATCTTGAGGTTGTCTTTGCACTTTCGGCTTAGCCTCAAAATGGTGAGTGGACCAGCCAAAAACTCTTTTAAAAACTCAATTCCTGTTTGCATGTAAAGTGTTGATTTCTATTATAGTGTTTGATCCAAATTTTGGTGTGATATCTTGTTAAATCTGCCTTGCATGTGTTGGCTGAGCTGACTTTAAAGTGCTGCATGTCCAATTTTGATTCTAGCACCATGTCTTGATGAAATCTGGAAATTTTGGTGAGTGGAAAATGCATTAAATCCTTTTCTAAAGTTTGCATTTTTCAAGTTGCATGTTACTTGATGTTTATTGTTTCAAGCATTTAAAAGTTATGTTTAAATTGATTATTTGGAATATTGTTTGTACCATAGATGAGTTGTGGATGTTGTTGATTTGAAGAGTAGAGGGAGAAAGGTTATAAAATGGGCAAAATTAGAAATGCTGAACTTGGCATGCATGTGTGCATTTTATGCATATACATAATGTTTGTGAATAGAAAAGAAATTATGGGAAATTGTATGTTGGATATGGTGGCTGACTATTGTGGTTAACTGAAATTGGAGATTTAATGCAATAGTTTTATATGGGTGGAGCATATACGTTGATCCTAAAGAACCAAGAGTTATTAAAGTATGTTTTTGGTTATAAAAAGTTATGTTGTGAAATTCCGATAGCCTGAACTTCTGAAAATTTTATATATGTTTCGGGTTTGCAAATGAAGCTAAATTTCAAATATTTTGTTTTAGACTTATTAGAGATTGTTTGAAAATTGATTTCACCCCAAAATTCGAAGTATTGGATTTTTTTTATGAATTTTAAATTCTCCTATGAAATTCTGGAATTTCATGTTTTCTGTAGAGCATGCATTTTTAATAATTGAAATAATGCACTTATACTTATCCAAATTGAGTGATTTTAAATTCTGGTGAATCCTATATGTGTCTAGTTTAATTCTGTAGAGCTTCATGAGGTTTAGATTAAGGGATGAATTCTTATGAATTTTACAAGTCAGTAACCTCAATTCTGGAAACAGTTGGCAGTTTTAAATGAGTTAAAAGAAAATTGTGTTTTAAATAGTTATTGATTCTGAAATGACTTGAAAATATTACTGGATCAACATATTTGTCTAGAATGCCCCATTGGAATTATAGCTTGATTTGGTGAGTGGATTAAACAAAATCTTCTTCCAAAAGCTTAAATCCGTGTTTGCATGTTAACTTGTGATTTTATTTTAAATGTTTTGATGAAGTTTGGTATATAGAATTTATATGTATTCATGCTATATGAATAAAATGTTGCTGTTGAGAGTAGAGAATTGGTTGAATTGTATACGGGTGAAGGTTCATGATGTTGGTAAATGGTTTCTTGGTAAAAAAAAAGAGAAGGGGTGCATTCTGTCAGTTTTGAAAGTATGTTTTAAAACTTGCATTCTACCCCCATTTTGCATGGAATTTCATACGCTTTGGCATGATTTGCTTTGATATGAAATGTGGTATATATCTTATAATTAGTGTCGGACATATGCTATGGTAATGTGATGTTGGAAGTAATTTTTAATCTGGGTTAAACTGTCAGTTTTGAAACATGTTTGGAAATTTTCAATTTCACCCCTGGATGTGATTTTTGAATAGTATGTCATAAATGCATGATTTATAAGCACATATGTGGTATGTTCTTGACTTATATATGTTACTTGAGATTAACATGAGATGCATGATTAAATGAGAGTTTAGTGATTTTGATAAATATACTAAATGAGAAACGAAAAAGGGTTGATTTGTCAGTTTTGAGGCATGTTCATAAATCTATATTTTCCCACCTTAGGCATAAATATCATACTTTTTAAGCAAACTATGCATTTTTCATGAAGAAAAGTATTTTAGACTATATATAAGAATAAAAGTTGTTTTCAAACCACCCTATAAAGTACCCGATCCCCAGAGATACAGATTTTTGGCTCTGCCCGAGCGACGCAGATTCCCGCCGAGGGTATGATAGTTTCAGATTTTGGCTCTGCGCATGCGTATGACAGATTTTATTGGCTTTGCCTAAGCATTGAGTGGTCCGCCAGGTATGACAGTTTTTTATTGGCTCTCTGGGCGTGATAGGTCCGCCGGTATGACAGATTTTATTGGCTCTGCTGGGCAAGTGTCCGCTGTATGACGATTTTATTCGCTCGTGGGCGTTGAGTGGTCTGCCAAATATGACAGATTATATTCGCTCTGCTTGGGCGTTGAGTGATCTGCCAAGTATGACATATTTTATTGGCTCGCCCGGCGTTGTGGTCCGCCTGAGTATGACAGGGGCCAGAGGCTCTACCCGCGCGATGATAGATCTTGTCGGGTATGATAGGTACATCCCTTGCTCTGCCTGCGTGAGGGACGCCCACTAGGTAAGACAGATTTCCCCGAGGGTACTAGTTGCGGTGAGACTTTTCTGTTATTAATATCATAATCAGTTTTAGAATGTTCAAAATGACATTCAGTTTTTAGTATCAGCTATGAGCGATAGTCTCAATATGAGTTTTCAAAATATTAAGAGAGCTTTCAGTATTAACCACAGTTTCGAAATGAGATATCAGCTTAGAGTTTTCAGTATCAGTAAAAGCTACAGTATTCAGTTTAAAGTTCAGTTATTAGCATAAAGTTCACAGTATTCCAAAGTCAGTTATCAGTTCATAGTTTTAGAAAAATCAGTTTTCAATTTTATATCACCATAATAGTTATAATTTTAGTTACCAGATTTTGCTCTGTGAATCATGAGTGTTCATTGAATGATGGTTTGGATGTTTGCAGCATGACTAGCAGAGTTATTATTTTCAGAATCATATGCATCCTTGAGTGATGACATAGATGGTTGCAAAGATGCTTACAGAAACATTGTTCCCAGAAGCATAAGCATTTACAATTATATTTTTAAGTTTCCAGAGAAAGAATTTTAAGCGTTCAATGATGAGCTATAATTCAGAATTTGTTTTCAGCTTAAATGATGAGGTTACAATACTTATAACAATACTAGAAAATGAGTTATACGTGCATACAGGAATGATTTAGTTATTTCCATCCCACGTTCATTGAATCATGTTGTTTTTCAGGATTTCATAAGAACTATTGCATGCCATGACTATTGTTTGAAGAATGTTTTGCAAACTCTCCCCAATCCCCCACTCACTGAGTATTTCAGCTCACCATTTTTTAGTCCCCTTTTTCCCAGGTTCACAGGAAGAGTCATGCTGAGGAGCGTTTCCTCTCGAGGTTGGGCCACATGTCATCGACTCATCATGTGTGTAAAAATGTTATGCATGTTCCCGCTACAGAATTATGTTTTATCCCTATGTTTATCTCTTGTGTTGATTATAAAAGATATGAAGATCTAATACCATCTGTTTTTTTGGATTTTATGAACGTACGAGTTAACTTTCAGATTTTCAAATGTATATATATATATATATATATATATATATATATATATATATATATATATATATATATATATATATATATATATATGTGTGTGTGTGTGTGTGTGTGTGTGCTTTCAAAACGAGTCCAAGCGAATGTTTTTATGAAAAACGTATTTAGAATACATGTTTTTAGATTCCCACATGACACGTCTCGGCCGCTCAAGTCTCATAGGTGCGCCCGGAGCTTATGGAGTAAGGAAGGTCGAGGCGGGTCGTGTCATCCAGGGCGTGGTACCTATCGTTGCTCTCTTGCACAAGTGTAGTGAGAGCTGCAATTTGAGCCGCAACATCAGACGCAGGAGTTTCACTATTTTCAATCATGATGGCTTAATGGAAGGAAAAGTGCCAAAGGAGCAAGTCGTTTGAGTCGAATAATTGTCAAGACCTCATGGTGGGCGCCAAACTATAGTTGGTAAAATCTACTGTTGATTCGAAAGAGACAGATCCTATGAGAATTAAGCCACTAATAACCTGATGGACCTGCACAAAGAGGAAAAGAGAACGTGAAGGCTAGATAAACACTGTTGTGATATCCGTCGTAGACACTCCAACGCTCAAGGCAGCGAGGCTAAAGGTATTTAGTGAGGGCTGAGAGAGGGAAAGGTTACCAGAGTAATGTGGAGGCTAAGGGTCGTAAAGTTAGCCGGAACTAAGCTTTACAATAGAAGAGGCAGTGATTCTTGAGTGCAATAATTTAACAGCTAGAGCAATGGGTTATTTCTAAATGCCTACTAAGAGGGTTTGCCCCTATTTATATAGTGAACGAAGGAGGTTTGAATCCTAATAGGACTTTGAGTCCTATTTGGTAAAGGAGTTCTGATTAGGAAGGAAGTCTTGGGACTTGCCTTTATCAGATTAAGATCTTCCACTTCTAATAAGATTCAGGATCTTGATGAAATTAGAAGGTGAATTGGATTCTTGTTCCTATTCATGGACTGTTGAGGGCTAATGGGCTGGAACCCAATTTAACTTAACTTGTAGGATAGCCCAACTCATAAAGTAGGCATTCACATGGTGGGTTTAAGCATAGGCCTAACTTGAATTGGGCTAAGGCCTTGGGCTAGCTGTAATATATTTTTCTTGTTTATTGGGCCTTGTCAAGCCCAACACAATTTTTGACCTATACATATACTAAACATAGTGATGAAACTATTTATATTACAATTATTTATTATCTAAGAGAGTTGTGGCACTAATGCTTAATAATGTAGCTGATAACACCGCGACAATTTCTTTATTTCAAAAGAAATTAGATCTGCTTAATGATGACAAATTTTTTTCACCAGAGATGTCCTTGCCACATCATCAATTTGATTCTTAAAGTAGGTTTAGAAGCTATAAATGTGAAGATTGATAAGGTGCACGAAGCTGTCAGATTCATTGCTGGTAGCAATACAAGATGGAATAAGTATGTCAAATATTGTCGCCAAGATGAGCTGCCAATTGAACCAAAGAAGTTATGTTACAACATGCTTGTCTATTGGAACTTCACGTACTTGATGTTACAAAACGCTATGCCAACCGTAAGACAAATTACAAACTTTCTCAATTGGAAGAACTGTCCGTAAGAAGTTGTCAATGGTTCCAATTGGATGATTTGCAATATTTTTTTATATATTTCTTAAAGTTTTTTATGATTCCCCTAATACATTAAGTGGTATTTATTATCTTACTACTAATTTAGTGTTAAATATTTTACTTCAAATTTGTAAAACTTTGGCTAGCCATAAAGATAATCCAGACTTACATTCAATTATTTCAAATATGGAAGCAAAATACCCAAAAAGTGGTTAGATATTCCATTCTTATATAGATTAGGTCTTATTGTAGATCTTGGATTTAGATTAAACATATTTAATAGTATAGTTACTGAGACAGGCCAACATTTGGAATATAACAACAATTCTTATTTGATAGAATTTAACAAAAAATTAGAAAGTCTTTTTTCTTTCTATCAGAAAAGGTACAGTGGAACGCCCAACATAGATGATTAGTAGGAAACTGATGAAGACTTTCATCAAAAGGGATCAAGCATCTGGACATATATGGAAGTTGGTACCGATGGTGGTGGATGTAGCAACTCAAGCGCGTACATACATGGGCCAAATGAGCTACAATGGTATCTTCAAATGGACATGTCCTAAATGACCAAGAAGGAGAAATGCGAGATGGATGTGCTTGAATGGTAGAACCAAAATGCAAGTCGATTCCCTATTGTAGCCTAAATGGCATGTAAAATTTTATGTGTGCCAGTTTCCACAATTGCGTTTGAGTTAGCATTCTCAATTAGTGGCCGCATTATTGAAGACAAAAGAAGGTCTTTAACCAATGAGATGGTTGAAGTCATTACATATTTGCAAGATTGGACTCATGGAGACAAAAGACTATAGTACGAGCATGAAGATCCTAAACTACTCAACCTCTTAAAAAACACAAATTTCAACAATGTTAATTTCAATGATATTAATTAATAATTAAATAATAACAAATTTACTTAATTGTTTAAGTTTAAATTAAATTTGCATATTGCGAACATTAGGCTAAAATTAAATTATCTCTTTAAATTAAAATTATTATAAATTTATAACCATTCATATTTATTTACTAATTAATTAAAAATTTACAAATCACATTTGATAAATTACAAAAAACCCCTTGCATAATTAATATTACCCCAAATACATAAAAAATTAAAGGGCTAAATGGATATTTATCAGGCCTGCATAGGACCGATCCTATACAGGTAGGCCCAATCCCTCACAAAAGTGACAGACTCAGGACCGATCTTAACCAATTTGAGCCAAATCCCTAAGGGACTAGGCCTTGAGGGTCCAGACTGGTCTTGAAAAGGACAATACTATACTTATAACTAGACCTAGCAAAATAGACGGGTGTGTTGAGTATGGGCAAGGTCCAAATGGGTGCAGGTCCCACTGGTACAATTCCAAAACAAGTAGATTAAAACGTGCCCAAAATATTGGACTTGCAACCTACCTTATGCAAGTACAGGTGGGCTTGCGGGTACCCGTTATTATTGAACACAATTTTAAATTTTAACAGTCACACCCCCATAATTCCTACACTTTTGATTTGTTACAATCACACCCTCACAATCAACTCCTGCAAATTCATTGATTGAATTTATTTCAAACTTACTGTTGGTCGTGGGTAATGGTAAAAGGTGGGGATGGCCAAGAAAGTGTTTGTGAGGCTTGGTGAAGAGTGGCAGTGGGTTGATAGGTGCTCGGGTGATTGAGACAGGCTAGCTGGTTGGGCCAAACTGTCGAACGCTTGGTGTGCGTCGACAGGACAAAAGCAAACAGCAATCGTGAATAGGTTGCGCAGCCCAAAATTACAAACAAACAATAATCCAACAAACCAAAAGCTAGTCAAAATGAAGCCACAACGAATGAAAATGGCAACCCAAACACGGCGGTAGGTGGCAATGTTGAGGGTGACAATCAATGAGTTACTAGCTGCTAGGATTATGGGTGTTTCATAGAAGGAAATCGGTGAGTCTAGGGGTGGTGATGGGAGCGATTTTGGCCTCTGGAATCCGACTTAGAAGGTAACTTAGTGGCAGTCAGCAAGCGAAGGGATCAATAAGGCAAGAACCTTGGGGTTTTTTGGTTAATTGAGGACGAGGATGCTGGTAGTAATGATGGTGAAGGCCAATGGCGTCGAGGACGACCAGATCGGGTCTGAGATGAAGCTTTGCGCGATTAAGAGAAATGGCCAAATCTGGCCAAAAATCAGCCAATCAGGCAAATGACAAAGCAATCAAGGTTAAGGTGTTGATTTCCCTCGGTTTTGGTGAGAAATCCATCGGGAATCAAAGCGAAACTGTCGGAGGCAGCATCGGCAATGGTAGGCAGTTGAATAATTGAAATCTAGGAATTAGGGCTTTAGGTTATTTTTTTTTTCAAAAAAAACCAAAAAAAATCACGGGTACTTGTGGGTATATTGGTTAAAAAATGGGTTGGGCCACGTACGAGTAAAAACCAAACAGGTCTAAATGAGTGGACCCATACCCTATATTTTTTTTTACGAGTACGGGTCTACCCCCGTTTTGCTAGGTTTACTTACAACTTAGTCTGATAAACTTTCATTCACAATCTCGATGTTAACAATTAGTCACTTCGTAAATGGGTTCCGTCTGTCCAATTACAAGCTACTACGTCAGAGTTGTTTGAAAAAGTTTGAAAGATTCATTTATTCTAATATATGCAAATGTTAAGAGAATTTACCTTCAAAATTGACCATTTTTATTTAATGGAAATAACTTCTACAGTCCAAAGTGATTTCAAACTTTGTAGTTCTAATGAAATTGTATTCTAATTTATTCCTTTTAATTGTAGATGACTCAAATATTTGAGTCTTCCAAGCATGATTCCAACAAAACTGGTCCATCTTCCACATCTTGAAGAAATGTAAGAACAATTTTCATGTTTAGTTCACTTGGGCACTAATATCATCTCGGAAATTTCACTACAAGGAAAAATGCCTTTCTTGACAGAAAATTTGACAAAATTTCTTGTTTGTTTTAAAAAAGGGTAAAGAAATATTTTCTTTTGACAACTTCTTTACTATTTTTTAACTATCAAGGATTTGAGTTAATACTTGACTGTTTCAACTAATCCTTAATTGTTATTAATTGTCAAGGATCGTGTAAAAATTAGGAGGTGTAATTTAATTTCTTGACAATTACAGTTATAGTCTTAATCCTTGACAGTGTTTAACTGTCAAGGATTAAGTTAAAAAAAAAAAAAAAAAAAAAAAAAAGTTTGAAATTTGGCTCCAAGGCTTCCCACCCTAAAATTCGCTAAGGCAAAATTTTCTGCCCAAACCAAAACAACAACTCCCTCCCCGTCATTGTCAACACTCAAAACCCATTTTCCCCCAAAATTCTACAAAGTCAAAAATAGGGCAAGAAAACTAGAAAAGTGCTGCCAAAAACCTAAGTGTCTTCCACCCAAATCTCTCCCACCCAAAGCTCTCTCACCCAAATCTCCTCTACTAATCAGAACCCGTAAACCCTGAATCTCCTGCACCAAAACACCCAAGTTTCTTCCACTAAATCGCTGAAATCTCTTCCCTTGAGTCGCCGAAATCTCTTCCATTGATTGTTTCTACAATTCCATTAAGTCAAAGTTGGTCTAGGATTATAAAATATTAAAATAATCCATTTCTTCCGCCCAAAAACTAGAAAATTTTCCCCTTCTTCCGCCTAAAATCTCTCTTTCTCGCTCTTCCACTGATCAAAATCCCACTTATCAATTGATCTTTTACTAAACACATGCTTGATTGATCTAGTCATGGGATTGAAATAATAGCTAGATGAAATAAACTTGTGGTCGTGAACTTGATCTTGAGAATCGACATCCGTAGCGTCCTTTTCTTGTCCTTCATCCACGTTGTTCAGTTCATCAATCTTGTCCTCGATGGAGGAACTGAAGCCCTCAGAATCGGAGGCACCTTTGTCATTTAGTAGACGCCTGGCGGCCGGCCAAGGAGGTGTGCGGGGCTGAGAGAGACGCCTGTGGAGGGGAGAGACTGAGAGAAGGAGGAGGAGCTATTTTCTCACTATCGATCTCTTCATATCTCTTAGTTATTCTATCACAAACCTTCTTCTTTCGTTGTTTGATTGATTATTTCATGTTTGTGAAGAAATATTTTCTTGTATATTCATAATGAAATGTACACTGAATTTATAGCAAAAACAAAAAACTAATCTAGGAAGTAAATTGTTACATTCCTATTATAATTCTATTTCCTATATTATAATGAGAATAATTCTATTTCCTATATTACAAAGAGAATAATTCTATTTCCTATTTTACATTTCAACACTCCCCCTCAAGCTGGAGCAAATAAGTCATATGCACCAAGCTTGTTACAAATAAAGTCAACACGAGAACCCTTGCGAGACTTAGTGAGGATGTCTGCTAACTGGTCGTTGGAACTAACATAACAAGCTGCAATACACCCTGATAGAACTTTCTCTTGAACAAAGTGACAATTAATTTCTATGTGTTTAGTCCTCTCATGAAACACTGGATTTGAAGCAATATGAAAGGCAGACTGATTATCACAGAGTAACTTCATTTGTGATACTTCAACAAATCTCAACTCTTGAATTAGTTGTTTTAACCAAACCAGCCCACAAGTGACTAAGGTCATTGCATGATACTCTGCTTTAGCACTTGACCTTGCAACAACCGCTTGTTTCTTACTTTTCCATGAAACTAGGTTTCCCCTAACAAGAACACAAAATCCTGAGATAGAACGTCTATCAGATGGAGAACCTGCCCAATTAGCATCTGAATATCCGACAATATGCGAATGGCCCTTATTTTCATATAGTAAACCTCTACCTGGTGCTCCCTTGATATATCTTAAAATCTAGACAACTGCATCCCAATGACTATCACACAGAGTTTGAAGGAACTGACACATAACACTGACAGAAAAGGAAATATCCGGTCGTGTGATAGTAAGATAGTTAAGTTTTCCAACAAGTCTTCGATACCTTCCAAGATCAGCAAGGGGCTCCCCCTGTCCAGGTGAAAGTTTTAAATTAGGATCCATAGGAGAGTCTATTGGTCTGCAATCTGACATCCCTGTTTCCTCTAGAATATCCAATACATACTTCCTCTGAGAAATAACAATACCAGATTTAGACTCAGAGACTTCTATGCCAAGAAAGTATCTGAGTAGCCCTAAGTCTTTCGTCTGAAAGTGTTTGAACAAGTGTTGCTTCAATTGTCCAATGCCATCTTGATCACTTCCTATAATAACAATATCATCAACATAGACAACCAGATAGATACACTGCCTTGATGATGTATGTCTATAGAAAACAGAGTGATCAGGCTCACATCGAATCATACCAAACTCTTGGATAACTATGCTAAAAGTGTCAAGACCATAAAGAACTTGTCCCATTGAGCCAAATCTTCTATCGCAGATTTACCAGATGGTAACAGCAGATTGAATTCTATCTTAAGGGAAGCCATCTTACCAAGGAAGTTTGACATATTCATATCCTGTTGTTTGAGATGCACTATGTTGGACACAACAGAATATAAACATTGAATGTCATTTGTATAGAGAAGTTTAGCCTGACTCCAAATATCAACACAAGAGCGGTAAGATTTGTAAATAGGGTGAAGGGGGGGATCAATAGTTTGTCATAACATACTACACAACATAGCATCAATTTTAGTCCAAGAAGACTTATCTGACATAATATCGGCAACTTTGGTGGTTAAGTGATCCTCCAGACCTTGACCCATACACCATAATTCAACAGAGGCAGCCCATGATGAATAATTAGCAGTCCCAATTAATTGCTCAGTGGTGATGGGAGGGAGAGATACAAAAGAAAAACCACTTGGATGCAAATGAGAGGCTATTTTTGAAGAATCCATGAAGTCTTGAAACCACGAAAATGTAACAACAATCCGGTCGGAAAAATGGTAACACTAACCAGAAAACAGATCGGAGCAAAAGCTGACGGAAACACCTTGAAGGGTTTTGCCAGAGAGGTGGAGAGGAACAAGATTCTGGTGGTGGTGAGAACTCACGCTCGCCGGAAAATCAGAACGGAGGAGGGGCTGTCAGAAAAATGATCGGCGCGTGAGGGCGCGTGCAGTGGCGGCCGACGACGAAATCACTCGGGTTACGATGACGAGGAGAAGAAGATCAGTCTAGTGTGATTAGACCAGATTCTAATCGTTGCTGAAGAACAGTCGCTGGAAAAAAAATCCGAGAAAGAGAGAAATTTTTTGAAATTTCAGACACGTGGCTCTAATACCATGTGAAGAAATATTTTCTTGTATATTCATAATGAAATGTACAATAAATTTATAGCAAAAACCAAAAACTAATCTAGGAAGTAAATTGTTACATTCCTATTATAATTCTATTTCCTATATTACAATGAGAATAATTCTTATTTCCTATTTTGCATTTCAACAATGTTCATGTTGATCTGAGGTAATTTTTTTCTCTTCCTTTATCAATTTTCGTTATTACTAGCTCTCGATCTTGCTAGATCTAACCATAATTCAATTCCTCTGTTTGTTCATTGATAATTCGCAATCTCTTCAGTATTGTAACGGTGTTAGTGTTTGGATTATGTTTTTTGAAGATTTGTTGTTGTTTGTTAGAATTATTAATTTCCAGGTGTATCAATTGGTGTTTAGGGTACGTGATAAGTATGAGTTAGTGAACATTCTTGTTGGGTGTTTTGATTGAATTTGTTTGCTTGTGTGGTCAAATTAGATTTGGGTAATTTGTTTGGAGAAAAATGTTGACCAAGTTTGAGACAAAGAGTAATAGAATGAAGGGACTGAGTTTCCACAGTAAAAGGCATGGATCCTTGCGAGTCTTCACAGTGTTCTGATCCAGCTATGGGACTATCATATGAGGACTCTAATTGATAGGTTTGACTAGCGTGATGGCCCAGTTCGCGGTGTCCATTTCCACAAGTCTCAGCCTAGGCATGGGTGATTTTATATTTACAATGAATTTGGCTTTTGGGTTATTCTTTGGTTGATCCATGCACTGCTTTTTGGGTACCATTTTTAATTTGGGTTGCAGAAGAAAGTTCTGGAAGATGGTAGATTTCTTCCTGAGTTTGGAGATGCTAAAGAGGGTGAGTGATTATGCTTTAAACTTTGAATTTTTTGAGTTTTACAGTGTTTGTTGTACTGATTGTGATGTTCTGAGTATTTGCAGAAGATCTCTATGAAAAAAGAAAAACAAAAATATTTGCTTATTCTTATCACCCCTCAATTAATATAGGAGTATGGAGCACACGTCATTTCAACCATTCCCACCGATCCTTATATATTTGAGTATTCTGATGGGAGGTATGCCTTTTGGTTCTGCTTTATAATTTTGTCATTTACTATGCTTTACCGAACACTACCAGGTGATTTTTAGCAAAGTAGAAGTTCAGAATCCTGTCGCACTGTCGTCTAATCCCAAACAACAAGTCACAGCTTCTTGGGAACCTACAGTGTTAGCTACAATTATCATTCCCAGTGAGTAAGCTCTCATAGTCCGTTTACTTAGTAACTATTATTGCACGATGCAAAACATTTATTCATCCTGTGCTAATTTGTTGTATGCTTCTAGATACGTGGGGTCCGTTATTACAATTTGCTTTGAGAGCTTGGTGCCAGGCCAGATGGTAGTCCTTTTGAAATTCTTATGTTATTGTCAATGGTTCTTAATTTTTCAGTTAACCAATGAAAATTTGTAAACAAAATGCAAATACTAGGTTTTATCGTTCTTGTGTATACATTGGTCTCACCTTGATTAATATTTATTGCTCATTTTGTCAGTTAAATTTCCAAGTTTCATATATACCCTGACATGAACTGTTCCGCAGCTAAAATGTTGATCTTTAGAGTTTCATATATGCAGTCAACAGACCTTTATGAAGTATCGCCTACCTTTGAGAGAGATTGCTGTTGATTTTTATAATGAATTGAAGAGTATAACATCAGGTTATGCATCATTTGATTATGAGGACTCAGAGTAAGTTTCTCACTCTATCTCTCTCATGCACACACACATACACGTGCATATGTGCAACCACAAACACAGTCTGGATCATAAAGAACACCACCAGCCGGAGGATGTGATATTCTAGTTCGTATTCTAATGTTTGGGGGGAGTTGCAACTTTTTTTATTGCCACTGGACTACTGAGAGTTGTACTGACTACAGGGCCGTCTCTAGAACATTTATGACCCTAGGCAGGAGTTACTTTGGGATCCTCTAATAATATAAGCATATATTAAAAAAATTATTTTTTATTTTTTATTTTTTTTTCCTTTTGAGATGAAAAATCACTAGGAGAGGTGGACAGAAACCGGCAGGCTAACAAGGTTAGGTTGGTGGGGGGTTTTGGAGAGTAGATGTTGGAGAAGTGATGAGTGGTGAAATGGGTGATTTCCAATGCCAAGATTGATAAGAAAATGCTTGAGAAGTCACGGCCCAAAAGGTATTGATGGCCGACGATTGGCAGAGTAAACAAATAAGGTATGATAGGGGTTTTGGTGAGAGGGCTGAGGGGAGGAAGATGGTGGTGTCGGGGAAGGCCAACAATGTCGAGTACATGCCAAAAAGGCTAAAAATGGTTGTCGTGTGGTGGAGTTGGGTTACGAGATTCATAAAAAATTAGTCAAATCGAGGGCTATCAAGGTTCGAAAATGATAAAATGATGATTTCGATCGATTTTGGTGAGAAAATCGACCGGAACCAAAATTGACCGAAATCAACTCCAAACCACTGGCGGCAGAAGAGGGTTGGAGATTATTTATGTGAATGTCAAATTTTGGGACTAAATTAGGGGTAAGTAATTTGAGATATGTAAATAACTATTTTAGTCTTCCATTATTAAAAGAGATTCAATATGTTAATTTAGGTGTATAAACTAGAATATATAAAACTAGAGGTATAAACTTGCTATTTTGTTAAACTTTGGGTGGGAATATATGTAAAAAGTTTATAATAAATTTGGGTTTTTTTAGTTTTTTTTTTTTTTTTGAGCCCTTGGCTTAGACAAGAAATTCTAAACTATTTTCATTTTTGTAAGATATTAAAAAAAAAAAAAAATTTATAAAAAATTTGGGCCCCCAGGGGGCCCCCATTTTTTTGGGGTAGGCAGTGTGCCTCACCGCCTACCCCTTCACTACCTGGCCCCGATCGACTACTTAGAAATTCACACCCTTGGATAACCTATCTCATGCCACTTGATAAAATTGATTTTGTATGAAACCTCCCAATAGACTTTCCTCATATTTGGAGTCATGTCTCAATGTGATTCATCATTAAGATAATTTCTTATTTCTTCAGAAGGCAGTCATTTTAGATGCTTTGATGGAACGATTCGAATTTTATTTTTACTCTTTGACACATACTGAGCGATGTTGTAAACAGATATCATCAATCTAATTTGGTGAAACTTGATATCCTCTTAAATGGACAACTAGTTGATGCAATGGTGACAATTGTTCACAGAATAAAGGCTCAACATCTTGGTCGTGAGCTGGTGGATAAGCTGAAGAAATTCATGGACTGGTCTTTTCATTGAAAGTTTAAATTGTTGATTCTTAGTCTATTTTCTTCTTCCATGGTAAGCCAGCTGATTTAACTTCACGACCCTAAGAGACTAGTTGATTATATAATGTTTCAGTGATGTCAGAAGCCAATGAGGGCAAAAACTATGCATCAAACTTTTCATTACTGTTTATGCAATATTGTAAAATTTATACTGTTGTTCAATTTTGTTTACTCGGAGCAACAGTAATATATGTATTATTCGATCAATTGTTTGATGTCTCATTACATATTGTTGAATGGTCATAATATTATGAAGCATTTCATTGGATTATTCTATAATTTAACATGTAATAATAAAGAAATTTTATTAATTAAAAAAAATAACAAAAGAAATCTCGACAGTGTGAAAACTGCCAACAATTTGGCTAAAATTCTAAAAAAAATTAAAAATTCGGCTAAATCCTAGGATTTTGCAAACTGTTAAGGATTTAGTTTAAGTTCTACTAAATCTTTGACAGTTATCGAACTGTCAAGGATCTGTCAAGAGGTCCTTGTAGTGTTAGAAGGTCTAAGCCATATTATTAAAGATTTTTTTTTTTTTTGTTTTCTAATTTGATTTCAATATTTATTTTATACCCAAAAACTTTATGTTTCTTTAAAATTGATTTTTATACTCAAAAAATGGTTGCACAATTTTAAGTATGAAACTGTGTATTTGTTGAAAACAACAAAACACTGATTTGTGTTCTTTTTCTTTAAAATATGTTTACAAGAGTTGTACTATAAATAGAAGAGCCAACCATACCTCAAATCACCCTCAGGGTGTGGTTCAATAAATGTTGTATTACTGAGAATGTTATATTAATGAAAATGTAGATTACCTTAAAGGTTACTAGGAATGTTTAGGAAAATGTGTTTGGTTAAGTTGGAATAAATTAGTAGTATGTTATATTGATATGTTTCGCTGAGAGGAATAAATTGGTGGGTATGTTATATTGATATGTTTAATTGGGAAGAATAAATTGGTGGATATGTTATATAGATTACTAAATTGTTCTCATTTTTAAATATTAATATAATATATATTTTTTTTTTGAATCATTTTTTAACCCCCTACATTTGAGATTTTGCTAAAACACCTCAGCCATATAAAAGTTTAATTTCTAACATCATCGCCACCCACCCCAAGCCATTATCGGTAGTTGGCCACCACTGATAAACGTCACAACGGCATACAACTGGTCAGATTTGGCCACTTTAAAGTTAAAAAGTATTTTTACCCGAGAGTTAAAATTGTTTTATTTTCTTAAAATAAAATAATTAATGTTGCCCAAGTGGGAGAATGTTAAAAAATTCCTAATTTTGGGCTAACATTAATTATGATTTGGTTTGATAAAACTGGGTAAATGCATGGTCTAACGAGATATCCTAATGGGCTTATATGATCATTCTAGAACTTGCCCAATACACTTTATTTTATATAATCTAGGTTGACGACAAGTATGGGCTTGAGTCTACATTAGACTTTAGAGTTTATTGGACCTTTAATGAGATAGCACAATAAATTGATATAAATTGGTTAGGTCCCTTTTCCAAAATGTGATTGTACACTTAACCCTATTTGGAAGTTGTCGTCATTCTGGAGCGTTTATGGAAAGGAAAACCGGTCACTACTTGCAGGGAATTCAATAAATTCAAAAGCCATGACAGAATCAAGTTTTCTAATCCTTAATCTTTGAATTTAGTATTCTATAATCAATATGCAGATCTTGGGATTAATTGTTATAATTGAATAGAGTTCATGCTAGAATTCCTGCAGAAAATACCCACATTAGCGCTAGAGTTGCTGGAACCATGTGAGTTACAACGCTGTTGTTCTCAAAACTTGTAATGTGGTATAATGGTATAATATTCTAATATGTCTCTTTCCGGTGGTTACATGGCTCTAGAATATGCACTATGGGGTTACCCAACTGAAAAGGCCGATGTTTATAGCTTTGGGATGATTGCTTTGGAGATTATCAGTGGCAGGAGCAATGTAAGTTACTTGGCACAAAATGGTTGCTTTTGCCTTCTTGATTTGATAAGTTTCATAAGATCCGTATGTCTGTTGCTGTGTCTTGGATGTTGAAAGGTTAAAGTTAAATATTACATTCTTTCGGTGGAATATTGCAGGCCTTTGATTTGCAGCAGAAGGGAACTTGGTGGAGTTAGTGGATACAAAATTGATGTGTCTTGGATGTCGAAAGGTTAAAGTTAAATATTACATTCTTTTGGTGGAATGTTACAGGCCTTTGATTTGCAACAGATGGGGAATTTGGTGGAGTTAGTGGATGAAAACTACCAACTGATTAGAGACCAGGGTACAAGAGGAAAATGGCGGCATACTTTCACTCAGAAAAAAACATCCGTGGGATGCTCTGTTGAAAAATGGCTTTTAGCAAAATCACATGGGGTAGAAATGATAATGGAGAAAGGTTTAGGGACTTATATGTAATAGGCCAAAATGTTAGTTTGTCCCACATTGCTTGGGAATGAAAAGTGGGAAACTTTTGGGGCCTATATATAAGGACCTAAATCATTGTTATTTGTATCCCAAGATGTAATTCCATTATACTTCTTTTGTTTAGGGTTCTTTTTTTAAGGTCCCTTTAGTTTGCAAGTTTTGTTGTACCTCCCCTTTGTTTTGGGTATTTGTTGTATTACCCAAAAGTTTGTAATATTGTTTGGAGATGGTGGAGTTTTCTTTTGCAGTGCCCGAGGACGTAGGTTTCAATACCGAACCTCGTTAATTCCTGATATTCTTTATTCTTGTATTTAATTTTGGCAATTTATTTATGCTTTACTACTTGTTATTATTATATTCAATAGCTAGCGTTAGAGTTTATGTTTCCGTTGCATAACAAGTGGTATCAGAGCCTAGGTTTAGGATAGTGAGTAGCTATTTGTATGGTTATATGCATGTCTAGGAAAATTCTATCGAAAAGACGATAAAAGTCTAAGGAGACTGGATTTTAAGTGGGACCATTTGTGACCCCTCCATTGTTTCCTGGGAATTTTCCTAGTGCGTATTTAATCATTTCAGCACTTACTACTACCTAGGGCTATTGTTGATTTTTTGGTTAGCTATTGAATATAATAATTTATGGAGCTTGGCTATTGTGAATTTTGTTTAACAAGCCAATTGAGTAAGGCATAAATGGCATCATTGTCCGAGGATTCATCGTCCGACGCATCACCGTTCATGGCACCACCATCCGTGCCAGTAAAGATGATAACGGTTTCAAATGTAAAAATTGATATTGAAAAATTTGATGGCCAAAATAATTTTGGCTTGTGGCAGAGTGAGGTAATGGATAGCTTGTATCAGCAAGATCTAGATATCGTTCTGGAGGAGGAAAAACCAGAAGATGTCTATGAGAAAGACAGGGTGAGGTTGAATGTAAAAGCGTGTGGGATGATTCGCTCATGTATTTGTAGAGAGCAGAAATATCCATTCATGAAATAGACTTCTACCAATAAGTTATGGAAGGCACTAGAAAACAAATACATGAATGAGAGAAGAGGAAGATCTCGTTCGAAGGGAAAAATCAATAAGGATCAATGTGCCTTTTGTCATGAGAATGGGCATTGGAAGAAAGATTGTCCAAAGTTGAAAAAGAAAGAAGGCAAAGCTGCTTCTAATGCATGCGTTGTTGAGCGTGAAAATGATGAGTCAGATTTCTGTCTAGTTAGCCTACCATCCACCTCTGGATCAAATGAGTGGATTATGGATTCAGGTAGTACCTATCATATATGTCCTCACCAGGAATGGTTCTTTAATTTTGAAGAACGTGATGGAGTTGTTTATATGGGCAATGATGATGCTTGTAAAACAAATGGGATAGGTTCAATTCGGTTGAAGAATCATGATGGCTTGACTAGAACTCTGACAGATGTTCGGTATGTACCGAAGTTGAAAAAGAATCTCATCTCTTTGGGAGCCTTGGAATCTAAAGGCTTCACGGTGAATATGCGAGATGGAATTCTAAAAGTTTTTTCAGGCGCTTTTGTGGTAATGAAAGGCACAAGGAGAAACAACTTGTATTACTATAATGGTACTACAGTTATTGAAACGACAACTGCAGTCGTACAGGAGGATGCAGATTTAGAAATGCTCAAACTGTGGCATGTATGTGTGGAGCATACTCGGCAGCAGGTAGATTTTGAAACAACAGTTGAACTAGATAGTGTCCACGAGACAGAAAGTGATTCTGAGGTGACTAATGTGGATATTATAGATGAAAAGGAGATTTTACCCCAAGAATCTCATCAGCAACAAGAATCGATTGCATACAATAAGTTAAGACGAGAAATTCGCAAGCCTGCTCGTTTCGCTAAGATGGTGGCTTATGCACTTCCAATCCTAGGTAATGATATTCCTACTACTTATAAAGAAGTAGTTAGGAGTTCAAATTGTGAATCATGGAAACCGGCCATGAATGATGAAATGCGATCCCTACATAAGAAGGCGATTGGGTGCAAATGGGTGTATGCAAAGAAGAAGGGATTTCCTAATAGAGAAAATGTTCGGCACAAGGTTAGGTTGGTAGTAAAGGGATACGCTCAAATGGAAGGATTTGATTACAGTGAAGTGTTTTCTCCTGTGGTAAAGTATTCTTTGATTCTAATTTTGCTAACCTTGGTGGCACAGTTTGATTTTTGAACTAGTTCAGTTGGATGTGAAAATTGCGCTTTCACATGGTAGTTTGGAAGAGGAAATCTACAAGACTCAGCCAGATAATTATAGGGTTGCTGGAAAGAAAAATTGGGTTTGCAGATTGAAGAAATCGCTATATAGTTTGAAGCAGTCACCAAGACAGTGGTACAAGCGATTTGATCAATGTATGATGGGCCATGGGTACACAAGGCCTAATATTTCACAAGCAGTTAGTATGGTGAGTAGGCATATGCATGATCCTGGTAAAAGACATTGGCAAGCTGTGAAGTGGATTTTACGATATATTATAGGTACTGTAAACATTGGTTTGATTTTTGAGCGGGATGAAAATCTTAGTCAATTTGCTGTTGGCTATGTTGATTCTGATTATGCTGGTGATTTGGACAAGCGTCGGTCAACTACTGGATATGTATTTACTCTTGCTAGAGCTCCAGTAAGTTGGAAATCTTCTTTGCAGTCTACAGTTGCTTTGTCTACTACAGAGGCAAAATGCATGGCAGTTACAGAGGCTGTGAAGGAAGCTATTTGGTTACAAGGGCTATTGGATGAATTGAAAATTAGTCAGAAGAAGATCACTATCTATTCTGACAGTCAGAGTGATATTCACTTAGCAAAGAATCCAGTATTCCACTTTCGCACCAAGCATATAGATGTTCATTACCACTTTGTGCGGGAAATTATTTCTAAAGGAAGAATCTTATTAGAGAAGATTGGGACTGCTGAGAATCCTGCAAATGTCTTAACAAAAGTAGTGACAATGATCAAGTTCAATCACTGTTTGAACTTGATCAACATCCTGCGAGCTTGATTGTGCTTTTTGGCACATTTGGAGGTGTTGCAAAATTTGACAGAAGAATACAAAACTTTGAAGGTTTGCTAATTCGCCAAGGTGGAGATTTGTTGAAAAATGGCTTTTAGCAAAATCACATGGGGTAGAAATGATAATGGAGAAAGGTTTAGGGACTTATATGTAATAGGCCAAAATGTTAGTTTGTCCCACATTGCTTGGGAATGAAAAGTGGGAAACTTTTGGGGCCTATAGATAAGGACCTAAATCATTGTTATTTGTATCCCAAGATGTAATTCCATTATACTTCTTTTGTTTAGGGTTCTTTTTTTAAGGTCCCTTTAGTTTGCAAGTTTTGTTGTACCTCCCCTTTGTTTTGGGTATTTGTTGTATTGCCCAAAAGTTTGTAATATTGTTTGGAGATAGTGGAGTTTTCTTTTGCAGCACCCGAGGACGTAGGTTTCAATACCGAACCTCGTTAATTCCTAGTATTCTTTAGTCTTGCATTTAATTTTGACAATTTATTTATGTTTTACTACTTGTTATTATTATATTCAATAGCTAGCGTTAGAGTTTATGTTTTCGTTGCATAACATGCTCCACAACATCCACCCATGATCTCAACTCTGTCAATTCTGAGACTACATCTCTTAATCGAAATAGCGACAATTCTTCTGTTTAACATCATAATTTGGATGACGAATGCTTTATTTCACTTGGCTGATCAATATTTGGCCAGGAAGATACTGTTTAATATTTATGTTTTTGTCAAATGTTCAACGAGTCCATGCTCAAACTACACATTTTTTTTTCACCTACCGTAGGGAATCGAATGGCTAAATAAGTTTTCTCGTCTATGTTGTATTCATAAATAAGATAGCTTTCATTATGTAAACTTGTGTTCATGTGATGAACTTGGGACTGATAAAGTATCTTCTCCTTCACCACCTTAATTTTGAAATCTGATAACCATATATGTTTGGTGTTATTCTTTTCAGGTTTCAGATCTAAGTATACAAGGTGCTAAACAACTATATCTTATTGTTTATAAATTGCATATATATGCAACATTGAGAACAATTTTCTAGAAATGGGCATTAAAAAGCTAATTAACCATGAGAGCGTTGCTAGGTGAATTATATATATATTGATGAACATTATAAACTAAACATTTTAGGGTGCGTTTGGTTTAGTATTTTGGATATGATTTTAGGGATAGTATTGGGTTATTGGATATGGGAGTATTACGAGGTAAATTTTAAAAATTTGTAAAAAAGCCCTTAGGTTTACTAATTTAACTAAAGACCCTAACATATAAAATGACAAAAACACCCCCACCACCTGCAGTGTCAGATTCCGGCCACCACCGCCGGAATCGCGTAGTTCACGGCACGCACTTGCTGACCTGCCGTAACACGCCGTTATGGCCTTTTCCGGCCAGATCCATGGTGGATCCGGCCTAAAGGCCGCTATCACCGTCTGCTAGGCCGCGACGGTCCAAAAGGCCAAACGAGGGCCATCTTTGGCCGTCGGCGGCGGCCAAAGATGTGGCCGCATTTTCGTCCAACGACGGTTAGACTGAGTTCCTGGACGTATCCGGTGGATCCGGCCTGGAAAAGGCCATGCGGTGAACTTCCTAACCTTACTTTCGGCCTCGGAAGTTAGGCTACAGATTCAGCTATCACCGATGGTGGTTTCTGGAATCTGACAAATTGGGTTGATGGGGGTGTTTTTGTTAATTTTTAAACTTTTTTTTCAGGGGGTATTTAGTGAAATTAATAACCTTATGGGGTTAAAATGTAATTAAAAAAATAGGGTAATATTTTTAGAATATTGTACCAAACGCTATTCGGAGAATAGGATCCAGAATAGGGATAAAAATATTAAACCAAACATGCACAAACATATTAGTATAAAACGCATTATAATTTACCCGAAGGGCCAGCTGGTGAGTGTTTTATACCAGACATCCCAAAATCTGGACTGAGTCAGTGGCTCAAAGTATCCAACCAACTGCTATTTATTAGTAGTGCAATGAACAACATAATTTAACCCATTCACCAAACATGAGGAACAAAGATCCTTATAGCATGGGCTCAATGAAAATTTGACTAAAACGAAAATATTACAACATATTTTCAGCCAAACTTAAGAAGCAGTTCGGATTGCAATACAAATTATAGCAAAGAGAAACAAAAGGATTATATAAACTAGTTCTGAATATCTAGTTAATTGTATGTAAGACTCAAGAACTATGATGTAAAATAGAAGTAGTATCGCTAACGTTAAGAGAGGTGGTCTGGGAAGGGAGTGGATAAAGATCATGGGTAGATGTAAGTTTTCTAATGCTCTCAGAATTGATAGAGAAGAGATCTTGGGCAGATGTTGTGGAAGAACCAAGTGATGTTTTATCTGAAGAGTTTTGGGCTGAGCTTCCTCTTGAACTCTGGTCTTGAATCCGCTGATAATGATTTTTGAGTGGTTGTAATTGCAAATCACTGCCATAGATGCTAGGATCTGAGATCACTTCCTGAATATCAGTTTCTGCATCAAGCATACTAACTACCCTGACATAGTTGGCCTCAGTGATGGGGATGCATTGGAGCATAACAGAGCCACCTTTATCATCCTTTCAGCCTCTTGCTCGTTAAATTCATTCTCTAACTTTGGATCCACTAACTCCATCAAGTTTCCTTTCTGTTGCAAATCAAAGGCCTGCAACTATTGACACAGAATGCACAGCAAAATACATTCTCATGCAAAAAAAAAAAAAAAAAAAAAAAGAAAAAAAACTTGCCCAATCGAGAAGGCAAACACATTCATTCTTTACCCTGAACCTGGCATTATTCATTCCACTGGCGATTTCCAAAGTAACCACTCCAAAGCTATTAACATCTGCCTTTTCTGTTAGATAACCCCATAGTGCATATTCTGGAGCCATATAACCTCTGGAATCAATGAAACAGTCAGAAGTATGTACCTTAAAGTACAGCACATGTTGTGAGATCAGAAACTATGCCAAAAAATCATTCAACTCACATAGTTCCAGCAACTCTAGTGCTAATGTGAGTGTTCTCCTCTTCCCTAAGCTTAGCTAATTCAAAATCTGATATTTTAGCATTCAATTCTGTGTCAAGCAGTACATTTGTAGCTTTGATGTCCCTTTGAACTATCCTAAGAGTTGATCCTTCATGAAGAGAGGCTAAACCTCTGGCTATTCCAACACATATCTTCTGTCTTGTTTCCCAGTCCAACTTCAAGGTACTCTCTTAACCTACATTGATAGTGCCCAATACCAGGTAAAAGGAATTTGTTCATTGAAAATATTTCATACATGCAAGCAAGTGCAACTAAAAACCAAGAAACAAATATTAACATGTTTACCAAAAAGGGCACGTGCGAGGCAGTTATTTTCCATGTACTCATAAACCAACAGTAACTGATTCCCCTCAACGCAGCATCCAAAAAGCTTCACAAGATTTGGGTGTTGTAAACCAGAAATCATCCCTATCTCATTGACGAATTCACGATTTCCTTGCCTTGATTTAGAAGAAAGCTGCTTCACAGCAATAATGGTACCATCTGATAGTTTGCCCTGCATAAGTGATTACAGTTAATGTTTAAGTAAGATTTTAAATGTCCATGCCTATGAAAATGAGGTTGCATATGCATTGAAAACAAGACTCCAACACTCAAAGTTAGTCAGAATACCTTATATACAGATCCAAAACCACCTTCTCCAATCTTGTTTTCAGAATCAAAATTTTTAGTGGCCGCCCTTATTTGTCTGAAAGTGAAGGTACATGTTTGCAGATCTAGCCCCTCAAGATCTGCCCAGCAGCAGTCAGAGAAAAGAGAGGTCATCCATGATGACTTGTGGATTAACGAATATGTCAACCGAGAAAAAAATTTGAAGGTTTGAATCAAACAAAAAGATTTTGTTCATTCCTCTTTCTGTTGCGTTTTTGTGCCCAAAGTATAGCATCACCGCTGGTCTGCATGGAGTAGCATGAAGCTACAAATAACTGCTCAGGTTCACTGCCCTGTTGCTGGTCCTCTGCACTTTGTGCTTGCTGTGATGGCTGTGCACCTTTGTTCTTGCACACTTTTTCAATGTGCCCGAACTGTTTGCACCCCCTGCATTGGATCCCAGGTCTGAACCAGCACCTACTGTCTGGATGTCCCTTCTTTTTGCAGTGGGAACATGGTGGATAATTCCTTCCTCCACTCGGTTTTCCCCACTGTCCACCAACTCTCTCCTTTCCTCTCTTATCTCCAGCATACTTCCTATTGCCTCCCTGCACATTCAATCCCTTTTGAGCAGCCATCATTGCACCTTCATTGGAGTCCTCTTGTCTCGTCAGCCTTCTCTGTTCTTGAGCCTGCAGGGCATGGACCAATTCGGTGAGGCTGATTTGGGAGAGGTCCTTTGAATCTTCTAAGGAAGATATCTTGGACTCAAAGCTTTCGGGTAGGCTGACTAACACTTTCTCAACTATCATCTTGTCACTCATCTCAACTCCCAACAATCTAATCTTGCTCACCACACTCATAAGCCTCTCTACATACTCTTTTACTTTCTCTACCTCCTGCATTCTTAGCATTTTGAACTCTCTCCGTAGGTTCATAACTTGCATATTTCGGGTTGTATCACTTCCCATGAACTCTTCCCTCAGTCTATCCCAAGCTTCCTTTGCAGTTTCACATGCCATTATCCTTGTAAATACAAGGTCTGTTACTGCAGAGTGTATATTGGAGAGTGCTCTTGGAGCTTTTGACATCTTTTCCTCATACATCCTCATTTGATTCAGGGTGGGGTTTGGACCAAGCTGCGGTGGCTGTTTTTCTTCTTCCACATACTGCCACAGCCCTTGTCCTCTTAGATAGGCTCTCATTCTAACAGCCCAAATATGATATTGATCCCCATTGAACACTGGAGGTGAGAGAGAAGCCGACTGAGTTGCCATGGAAACCAGGTTGCACTTGTTGTTCTTCGGGAGGTTGAAGTTTGATGATGATTCAAGATGTTTTTTGAGTGAATTTGTTAGATGATAGTTTGTTGATCCAGCTCTGATACCATGTTAATGTTTTAGCTTATGCCGGATGTGCAAAGAAAAGGAGAACTGATCTGTTTTCATTAACAAAACAAGAACTGCATATAACATGCTTTTGCTTACTGTTACAACCACTGTCAGTAAGACTTTTACACAATCCCAGCTAATCCACACACATCCACCAACTACATTACATATTAGAGACACAAAGCCTCAAAATAAGCTGAATTACTTAAGTCAAATTATAACACACAAGTTGACAAATTAAGCCTAAACTACTGCACTCAAAAACAACTCCATGCACGTCACTTTGGTTGCATCAAAACCAGCTTCAAACTTTCAGTTCCAGCAAAACATACTTCCAGCACAGCATCAACCTTCAACACTGCTCCTTGATGCTTTGGCTGGAAACACCAAGATTTAGTTCATACCTCTTTCTGTTGTGTTTTTGTGCCCAGAAGTATAGCATCTCCAATAGAAGAAACCCATGGTGATCAAAATAAGGCTCAAAACTGAAGTGGAACTCCAATCACAACAGGTAAATTTCTTGTTTTCTTAGATTCTGAGATGTCACGTATAGAGAAAAAGGAGCATAACCATTAGAAGGAATTAATATTTAAGGAAAAAAAACAGACACGCAGACACATATGCAATGAAGAAGCCTGAGCAATGACCATTATAAAACATACCTCCATATATCTCAACTACACAATTAGATTCCAAACCTGCAAATAATACAAAACAATAAAAGATGAGTGAAGAATAAGCCACTCATGAATTATAAGCATCAGCGGTAGCACATTCTGAAAGTAAACTTGATAAAGATAACACTACTTACCATAACATACTGAAATAGCAGATATAATTGCACCATAATATCCTCTACTTGGGAAACAAGTAGTCCCTTTCCCAGTCCAATACAAGCGGATTTCAAGAGTATTGTCAGTCACTGTGGTGTTAAATGATCTTATAATTGCTTTACCAGTTCCATTGGCTGCCTCCTTTATATTAAAATCTTTCTGCACTAATCTTCCCTGAAATAAAATTGTCAAAATTACAGTATCTATAAGACAACAGCAGCTTTGGTCTATTCTCATAGTCTAATTGATTACCTGAATATAAATACTAAATATGCGTCTTCCAACTCTGTTGTATGGTTCTGCATCCCTGAATAATATCTCCGCAAAGTGGAGGTTCACGGTGTAATTCCCATTAACCAAACAATATCCATAATAGATGAGATAGAGAGGACTTGCACGTGCCGTTGAGTACAATCCTGAGAAATTCATTGGTGTAGAGTTTGTAGATATAATATATCCATTGCTATTCATTTCATTATCATCCATGAAGTCTCCAGTGCTAATGAATCCCCAATTTGTTCCATAGTTATAGTTCCATGCAGCTCCAAATCCAGCATTTGATCACCTTCATACAGGGTATTGTTGATTGTTACATCTGGTCCACCACAATTTATGTGGAGTGATCGATAGTCTGCCACATGCATAATAAAATCACTAATAGCATCATCATTGGCTAGAAATAAAAGAGCATGCAGCTTAAGCCTATTGCAGAAGCCTTGATTGCTGCTATACTGTTCCTCAATTATGTAAAATCCTTCATATTAGGCTAATCATCTCAACCTCATTGCATTGATAAGGACACAAAATGTCAGTATAAATTCGCCTATAAGTCATAAGATGAGAGATGTTCTTGGAGTGTAAATATATATGCTTCTATAAGTTTCTGAAGAATATAGTCCAACTAATGTGATTGTAAATGGAACAAAAATTGCAAGTAATTGCAGAGAGTTTTTATCCAAGAAATCAAACTCACATTTTTGACAGCTGGTTGTACTGGGGCATGAAAGAAGTCCACTTCTATTAAACATGAAGATCTAAATATGTTAGCATAATATATATGTGGCTTTATAAATAGGCAATCAAATTATATATTTATGAGAGTGACGTCATTATATGATACATGCGGCAACTAAAAAATCTTTTAATAGCTTGGAGTTGGAAATATTCTACTCAACTGAAGAAAGTTATGTTTACCAACACATATATCATAGAGGGAATCAATTCAATGTTAGTTCTCTGTGAAGTGAGAGACAACTAACATGAATAAACATTGAGAAATTTGTTGTTTGCAAACCTTGAGGAGATCTTACATGTTGTTCTTCTGAGAGAAGCTTTGATACATGTTTATTTGTCTGATTAAAAAAACGTAAAAAACTTAAAAGTAAAAGATTTAGAAGGATGTATACCTAACATTATGATTATTAGTTCTTTAATTACCTGTTATTTGGACAACCACTTGTTAACGGTGTGAAGTTATTATAAGAAAGATCCCTGAAAACAATGGATAAAAAGGAAAGTTAACATGCATATAAAAAACTGCAGATTATAAATGAATCCATGCATAAGGGAAGTTAGTTAAATCCCATCAAATTTGAATCCCCTACAATTAACATATTTTATTATCTTGGCAAACTTAGAATTTTTACTACAAAATTGACAATATCCACAACATATTAATAATGTTGGAGCATTCTTGAAGATGCATAGCAGCTTACAGCTATATCTACAAATTCACCCCTCACCCTTATCCTAAATACTGATGGAAGGGACTTCATCCTTGAAATGGAATTCTAGTCACAACCTTCTTTAAAGCAAAGCAAAGTGACTCTCATTAGCACATATAAATGTGCAAAGATAAATAATGGAGTTCAAAATTTTTATGGAAGTTAAAATTTAAGTATGCAAAAAATTTAATCCAAGCATGTAAGTTTAGGAACATACACAAACTGTCCACTTGAGAGGAATGAATCGGGTATGTTTCCATTGAACATATTCCCACCCAGGAAGCTAACAAGAAACATGATATATTAAGCACCATAAAATACTTGATTCTGATTCTGCAGTTTGCAACAAAACCCATTTGAAAATATGGGACAAATCTATGATTGCTTACGTATAACGAGCGGGTACTGCATCAACGGTAATCTCTCCTTCCAAATTATTAAAGGTCAGATCACTGTGTAAAATTGAATGGTCAGCGGATGTCTTACATCATTGTAATTTGTAAGTGACCAAAAAGAACTAGCAATCTTTCAGAAAGTGCAGAAGGCAATGTATTATGCAGAAAAGTATACAGATCAGAAAAACATGTTCAATTGTCCTGATTCAGGTAATTATAAGAAAAATGTTTAAGAAAATAACAACTTGGTGATAAGAAGGATGACCCTTCTAGTTACAAGCATTTGCTTTAATCCTAAAACCCTAACTGAAATTTCAGCCATTTCATATCCTTCTCCGCGTGTCATGTTCAGCAACAATATAATTGTTTTTATCATCATTATTAATTTATCACAGTTAATCTACATTACCCCTTAGTACACAAATACACAGAACATGGAAATGACCCACTACTGTTTAGATAGAAATTCCATGGTCAGCTTAATTTGTATCCTTCTAGCATTTTAGAATACAACACATCTTTGAATGGATATAGCTAATAGCCCTTAGCAATCAATCATGAAAGATATCATGCATTTTTTGGCAAACTTGAAAGTTTTCAGTCTCTGAGTTCAAAATAGAACATGTGGCATACATGGATACTTCTAAAAGATTACAGAGGTGGCATGGACACCATCTGATTTTGATGAAACTAAGGTTCTTAATTTGATTTCCGTGGAATGAATTTACCATACGAAGAACAAAGAGAAAGTATAAGCATTAAAATGTCATCATTATACAAGTAGAAGAAGGTATATTAGAGTTTTGCCTTACAGTGTGTTATCAATGTGCCCAATATCTGTTGGGAACCGTCCAGACATATTCAAGTTTCTCAAAACCCTGAAGACAAATTTCATTTCAACTCAATAGCTCCAAATGCAAATATTCATATGTCTATGGAAAAATCTTAAGAATCTTGGCATAAAATGAACATGATTAATATGAAGTACTTAGCATACAAGTGATTAATCTTCTTGCTAAGATTTGGAAAACTGAAGTTTTGTAGTCCAGTCATATCTGAGATCCTCCTGTATTTAAAGAAGAATCCATGAATTGTAACGTAATATTCAAGTCCCCTACAATTGACTTAGTAATAGAGAGACTGGTTAAATTGCCCATCAGAAAATTTTTGAGAAGTTCTGCTACTCACAGGTCTGTCAAATTTTCTAGATGAAAAATCGCATCAGGAATGGGTCCTTCAAATCCACTTGAATACATTTCCCTTCAGTAAGGCAACAAAACAATCAGGAATTGGAAAAGAAAGCTTTAAATCAGGGTCTTCCATACGCATTTATGAATGAGGATTTGTAAAGATCAAGATCTTACAGCCTTGTGAGATGTGTCCATTTTCCAATAAGTTCTGGTACGGGGCCACTAAAGTTATTGTCACTTATTCTACTGCACACAACAAAGTGAAACATATTCAATTGACACAAAACTATCTAGACTCTAGGGGAAAAAAAAAAAAGTGTGAGAACTTACAAATTATTCATGTTCTTGATGTTTGCTAGTGTTTCAGGCAAGCTTCCAACAAACTGATTGCAGGAAAGTGACCTAAATTGTGAGATCATGCACAAAACTAGCTTAGTTAAACATTTTTTGATAAATTTAATTATTGATAATCAAACACCTTGGTAATTGAAATATTAAGAGCAATGATATCATACAGGACGTTTAAATTGACCAATTTCCCAAGCTTCTCAGGGATGCTTCCAGATAAGTGGTTGGCTTCCAAGCTCCTAGATTTTGTTTTTATTAAAACCATGAGTATAAACAGGAAACCATGCATTTACATAGAAACAACAGATATATTGAATTTCTAAAGTGTACAAGTAAATGAGATTGGTAATATTGCCCCAATCCGGTGGAATTTCCCCCATTAAGCGGTTGGCAGTAACGGAGCTGCAAGGGATTAAATTCACTGGTCATATAATTATAAAATTGAAGCAAAACTTCATTCGGAGAGTTTGACACCGGGCCAACTTACATAGTGTCCAAATGCCGCAATGCAGCCCATTCTTTTGGAAGAGTGCCATTGAGATAGTTGCAAGTGAAATCACTGTTAAGGAGAAGATAATTAATGAGAGTGAAAGTAGTTGAGCTGATAGTGCGATATATTTGTTTTTCTTACATGAACCGGAGGAACTTAAGGTTGACAAGTTGCGGTGGAAGCCTGCCTTGAAAACTCTGAACTTTGAGTGATCTGCAGTCCAAGTAAGAAATGTCAATGATATATATCAGTTGTTCAAAAAGCCCCATTACAATTCATCAAACTGAATTTAAAATGAAAACAAAGAGAAAGTGAAAGAAGAAGAGAGGACTTACATGTTGGTGATGTGAGAGTAATTGCCAGAAGTGTAGTTACAAAGGATTATGTTGGTTGGGGTTGTGGGATTACTTGCTTCTAGGTGGTAAGTGGCTATTGGGAGCATATGTGATTGGCAAGGATCCTTTGTGGAATTCAAGAGTGTGAAGCCCATTGTTGCAGCCATTTGCTTAAGAACGATGGCTGCATATAATCAGTAGTTCAGAAGGATAAAAAAGGGAAACATATATTGGCGCTATATTTGAATACATCAGAACTTTGTTCTTTATAAAAATAAAAATAAAAGTTCAAATCTTTTCCTTTAACAAGACTAATGTTGCCTCTTATTATTAGGGGCGTTTGATTCAAAAAATATTGTATTACTGAGAATGTTAACCTTGAAACTAGGAATTCTACTAAAAATATGTTTTGTTAGATAAGAGTAAATTAAAGAGTATATTATATTGATATGTTTGGTTGGAATGAATAAATTGGATGGTATATTATATGTTAGGGTTATATTACTAAATTGTCCTTATATTTTAATATTATTATTAATTTGTATTATATTATTTAACCCCAACAATTCAGATTTAGCTAAAATATTCTAACAACCAAAAAAGTTTAAAAGGTAACAAAAACACCCAGCCACCATCGCCAATAGTCTCTTGAATGGCGCACGATCGATCGGACCCGATCGGCCATGTGCCAAAAAAGACTAAATATGGCCGATTCATGGCATATCTTTGGTCGTCCGACCACGAATCACATGTCCATCCTGAAATGGCCTTACTAGCAAACAATTGATCAAATCTGGCTGGTCGTGAGCCATTACGATGACTAACGATGGTGATGGTGACCGACGGTTGGCAGTCCTCTTGGATGGCTAGAATGGTGGTTGTGGTCTTGATAATTTGGTTGAAGTACAAGGATAATTTTATCTTTAAAATCTTGAGCATAAGGCAAAAATTGTCTATAAAATTCTTGTAAATTGTTTTTATAATAAAGACATTACTGTCCTAAAATTTTATTAATAAGGGGTAAAATTATAACAAAATTAAGATTACCAAATAATCTTAAAATATCTAATAAAATGAAGTTAATCAGATTACCACCTATATAACCACCAATAATTACTATTTGTTTTGAAAGATTATCGAAATATTTTATCACTTGACAATCAAACGTGATAATATAAATAATATATGATGACATTACCTCAGTATTAAGGGATTACCTCAACCAAACACACTCATATAAGCTTGTAAATCTCAACTTATATATCTCAAGCATACTTCTTTATATATTTTTTGTATTTTTTTCGTTATTTTTCTTATAAATCTCAAACTACTAAAAGCCGGTAAAGGACTCAAGAAGTTTTTAAAAATCAAATTAGTTTCAAAGTTGATTTTATATATGTAGAATGATAAACATATATGTACATAATTCTTTAAATTACAAAATAAACTTAAATTAAATATTTAATTGATTAAATAAATAATTTATAAATTTCAAGATATAGAAATAGCAATAGTTGTCAACACCATATGCAGTGGTCAACTACCAGTCAATGATGGTGCGTTAAAGATACAATCAATCCTATCGGGATTTACATGAGACGATTTGTTGAAATTTGGTAAAATCACCAAATTTTGACACTTACTTTAGCTGTACAAGGCGATTGAACCTTTCGCCACCTTTTGTGGCCACATTCAACATTAGAATCTGATGATTCAACTGATTCCAACAGATCACCTCTTTCGTGATCCTGACAAGACTACTTGTGTCCCAATACACCATTGTTGACCATTAATTTATCGGAGTTGAGCGACATTGACAATCTTTGACTAGAGGTTGACTACCACCAACTAGGGCGGTGCAAAACCGGGTATCCGAACCGATTTTGCTTAAAAAATCGTGTACTCAAATATTTGGGTACCCCTAAAAGGGTACTGACAAACTGAACTGCTTTTAAGGATACCCGGTTTTTCAGATACCCGAATTTGCATAACTTTGAATGAATTTTAATTTTTTACATTTCAAATTTCAATTTGTGAATACAATTCCTTCCATATACTAAATCAATACTAAATCAACTTTTAATTTAATAACTTAAATACTTAAGATTTGGGGATTTTGCCTCTTGCTCTTTGAAAGTTAAAGGAAAATAGGTTTAAAAACTAGGTTTTTTATTTTTTTATTTCTTAATAAACCGGGTACCGGGTACCCGGTTCTCTTAAAATAAATACCCGATACCCAAACCGAAAATTCGGGTATCACATAATAAATACCCAAAACCGACCCAAATTTTTGGGTATCAAAAAATTTGGGATCAATTCAGTTCGGTTATCGTGTTCGGCTTGGTTAATGGTTTTTTTTACACACCCCTACCACCAACTAGATCAAATTTCATCATGAATTTTTTTAATTATTAATTAAATAATAATTTATTTGATATAAATTATTGTAGTATATATATATATATATATATTTTTTTTTAATATTTATGAAATACTTATAAAAGTATTTTAAGAAGTAAAACATGTTCTTTTTGCCATTATACATACAACAACAATTTAAAAACCTAATTTACTAAATACATAATGATAAGTTTTGAAAATCACAAAAATGTTTATATAAATATATCCACATATGAAAGTCTTATTGGATAATATATATGAATATACCATTACCATACATAATATATATCATATGAATAAAGAATAAAATCCACCGATCCATATCAGAATACATAGTTAATTCTATATCACCTCAATGACATGAACATATTTATAATTTTCCTCTCATTTCTTTTCCTTATTATTTCCTCAACAACATTAACATATTAAAGATAAAACGATATATTTGTTATTAGACACATGTTGATTAAAGATTAGGCTTGAGTAGAGAAGGATAAAAAGATAATGCTGAAACTAATTAATTTACCTTCGTCAGGGTGCAGTGGAAGCTGAGCACATTTTAGAGGCCGAAAGCAAGATAAAATGATCATAAAACAAAGTAGAAGAAACCACTGCTGCTTCATAAACATCAACATATTTCTGTTTTTCTTTTTGACGAAGTAGAAAATAATCTGTAACTGATAGAATTTCAGCTTGTATATAGGCATGAGAAGAGGGAGTAAATGATGTGCAGGATCAACTAGCTGATATATATATATTTAAAATCCTAAGAGCCAAGGGTCAGTGTTCTTTCTTATCTTAAAGTCTGGAATATGGAGTCAACGGCTGAAGTATCAAAGAAACCAGTAATTATCAACAAACATCATTGATGTGAGTAGACAGTCTGAAATTTAGTGGAAAATAAAGAGGAACTAGAAAGAGACTGTTCTAGTCGTGCAAATTATTGATGCATGGATTAATGGTTGTTGCCAGCTTTCCATGAATCAATAATACAAGTCTTTGCTGAATATCTATAAATAATTGGAGGTATATGTCGGCAAGAGAAATCACAGCTGAAGTATATAATATCATACGTATTAAGACTAAAATCTATAAATCCATGTAAGCAAAGTAATTTCAAGGGACAGAGCTGGACCACTTCAAACTTAATAAGGCTCTAGCAGCTCTGATTGTTCACATACATGTGTAACTTACAAGATATTGGCGCTTGAAAAGTCTCCAGCGCCATTTATTCCATGTCTCTTGTTTTGTTCAGATTTCATACATGAATTTTCTGCAACTTGCCGACCCCTTCATCACGTGGACACTAAGAAAATTGGATATGTTATGTTAAAAAATGACATTTTGATAACATACGTACTTGACACTCTAGTTAGAGGTTTTTTTTTCTTTAAATACTGACAAAAGACCTTGAAGAGTGCCCATTACGTTGCATCTTTTCTTTCAAGTTCTCTGACTTGTCAATTGTCACATGAGCTTCTGTGCTACTTCCTTTTACTTAGAATCAAATTTGGCCCAACTTTATTTCCTTATCTTTGGACCTATATTTCGGTACTTTTATTAGAGGGGAAATGTAAATGTATAATATTGTTAAATGCTACAAGTTTTATTGTTTCTTTATAATTATACACTTGTAATTACCAATCATAATAATGATAACCTGTGGTAGAGTTAAATTTGGAGGGGTTAATCTACAAAATTTAATAAATAAATAAATCATCAAAATATAAATTTTAAGGGGTAGAGTTAAACTTTACAGATCCCTAGTTTGAATAAAAAAGAATAAATACGCCAAGTTTGAGAATGCATGGCCTTGCTGAAAATTACACTAACACATAAATAATATTACAAAACATCTTCAAACCAAGCTGAAGAAGCACCTTCAGTCATGAAATTGTATGGCAGACAGGCCTCAGAGGACAGAAAATTTATAATTATCTAGTTCATCCTACATAAATTAAACTCTAGAACTATTACGTAAAACCGAAGAACTCCCGCTAGGGTTTAGAAATATGGTCTCGGGGTGAGTGGGACAGAGATCCTCCGTTGATGTATGGTTTCTTGTGCACTCTGAATTGATAGACTAGAGATCATGTGTAGATGTGGTGGAAGATCCAACCCACGTTTTATCTGAAGAAAAGTTTGGAGCGGCCAGGTTTCCTCTTGAATTCTGGTCAAGTTGTTGTAATTGGAAATCACTGCCATAGATGCTAAGATCTGAGATCACTTCTTGAATGATGGTTTGTGATTCAAGCATACTAACCACCTCTGACATAGTAGGCCTCAATGTTGGAGATGCATTACAGCATAACAAAGCCACTTTTACCATTCTTTCAGACCTTTTCTTTGTCAAACTTATACTCCAACTTTGGATCCAATATCTCCATCAATTTTTCCTTTACATTTGCAAATTAAAGGTCTGCAACCATCCAAGCCAAAAGAGAAAAAAAATATATTTGAAAACCATGCATAGCAACTGTTGGAAACCTCCTGCAATCCAAAAGTTCCACAACCAACAACACCACACAAAACAACAGTATACGCAAAAAGAAGCAAAAGCAGATTGTATTGATAGCTACGACGTAATGAAAACAACAATTGAAATAAGCGATAGACCCTAGGCAATTCGAGGAGGCGGGGACCTCCCAAACAATTCCGGAGAAAATATTACTTGCGCCTACTCTCCCACATACTCTCCCTTTTATAAGCTACTTCTTCCAATCAGCCCTCCCCTTATGACGGCCGGGTGTACAACCTCCTAACAAACTCATCATCAATCCTAACAACCCTTAATGCCCACCTCACCATCTTGTAACAAACCCATAGTCACGTGTCCCTTTTCTTATTCCTTCCCCTACCCTTAGATTTATAGACCTTATGTATGGGGGGTCTAACAATACCCGCCCCTCGAAGAGCCACCTTGTCCTCAAGGTGAAAGTGGGAAATTGGCTATTGATGACCTCAAAAGACTCCCACGTAGCATCGAAATTAGGCGGATCGTACCGGCGGATGAGGACCTCGGTGGAGCCATCAATAAGAGACCTTACATCCATTACCTCAAGGTGCCCTTGAACTGTAGTTCGAGTCATCGGTGAGAGGGAAGGCGGAGGAGGCATCTTGGAAGGCGAGCTATGCAACGTGCTTCAACGGGATACGTGAAAAAGCGGGGTGAATACGGAGATTGGGGGTAATTCTAATTTGTATGCTACTTGGCGATTTTCTCCAAGACCGGAAGGGCCCATAAAATCGAGGACTCAGTTTCTCATTCAACCGTGTGGCCAAGGATTTAAATCTATAAGGTTGTAGGCGAAGATACACATACTCTCCTGGTGAAAATTGAACTTCCCTTCGATGACGATCTGTTTGTGTTTTCATGTGAACTTGTGCTGCTTCCAGGTTGTGTTTGAGGTCCTGAAGGATGGCATTTCGTTCATGGATCTGTTGGTTGACTTCATTGACTGAGAGGGGTAGTCTGTGAACTTTAGAAGGATTGGGGGGTCACGGCCATACAAGGCTTTGAAAGGTGTCATCTTGGTGGAGGGCGATGATATGTTGTGTTGTACCAAAATTCAGCCCATGGCAGGGTTGGCCATTGACGGGGCTGTGAGCTGCAAAAACAGCGAAGATATGCCTCCAAACACCTGTTTACCACTTCAGATTGACCATCCGTTTGTGGGTGATAAGCGGAACTAAATTTCAAGGCTGTGCCAGAAACTCTGAACATCTCTTGCCAAAACTGACTCATAAAAAGTCTATCTCTGTCAGCAATGATGGATTGAGGGAACCCGTGCAACTTCACTATCTCTTTTATGAATATTAAGGCTACCTCCTTGGCGGTATAAGGATGCGACAAGAGTATAAAATGGCCATATTTAGTTAATCGGTCTACCACCACTAGAATGGTGTCGAACCCCTTGGTCCATGGGAGACCCCCAATGAAGTCCATCGTCAAGTCATCAAAAGTCTGAGTTGGTATCGGCAGTGGCTGAAGTAATCCAGCTGGTTTCAAGGCTGAATGCTTATTAACTTGACATACGGATGCAGTGCGAACGAAAGTTCTGGATATCCTTCTTCATGCCTACCCATATGCGGCGTTGGCTACTCTTTTTATATGTTCGGAAGAATCGAGTGACCACCAGTTGGGCTGGAGTGAAATTCAGCTAATAGTTTCTGAATGAAGCGAGACCCCTTGGGTAGAACCAACCTATCTTTGTATAATAAGCAGCCATGGCGAAGTTTGTAGTGTGGTCGACTGTTGGGTGCCAAAACCAGATCTTGAATTAGCTATCGAAGTTTAGGATCTGATGGGCTTAGTTGCTAAATCCTCATATTCCATAACCGCCTCCTCCGTCAAGGATGATAATTCTGGTTCCTCTTCTCTCCGCGATAAAGCATCAGCTACCTTATTAGTGGTTCCCGGCCAATAATGGATATCAAATGTAAACCCCATCAATTTGGACACCCATTTCTGCTGTTCTGGTGTCTTAATCCGCTGATCCTTGAGGAATTGGAGGCTTCGCTGGTCTGTTCGAATGATGAATTTCCTCCCCAATAAGTACGGACTCCATTTGTGCCATCATGCACATGCCATTAACTCTCTCTCGTAAACTGATTTTTGTTTAGCTTGAGGGGAGAAGGCTTTACTCAAATAAGCAATGGGTCGTCTTTTCTGAACTAATACAGCCCCCATCCCAGGTGTCCCGTCGTCAGTGTGGATCTCGAATGGAGAGTTGAAATGCAGGGTGCCAAAACAGAGGCGAGGTCATGGCGTCTTTTAAGGCAAGAAAAGCTTGTTGCGCCTCTTGATCCCAACTAAAAGAATTTTTCTTCAATAATCTTGTGAGTGGTTGTGCGATGCTGCTGTACCCTCTTTACAAACCTACGATAGTATCCCGTTAATCCCAAAAAACCACGGAGGCTCTTCACATTAGTGGGTGTAGGCCAAGAAACCATAGCATCCACTTTCTGCGGATCGGCTTCAACTCCATTGGCCGAAATTAGATGCCCCAAATACTCCAGCCTCTGCTGTCCGAATAGGCATTTCTTAAAATTCCCAACCAATTCATTATCATCCGAATCATAAGAACTTCTTTGCAAATGGTGATATGTGATTCCAAGTCGGGGTATGTAAATCAAAATATCGTCAAAAAAACACAAGCACAAACTTACGCAGATCGGTTTAAAAAATGTTGTTCATTAAGGAATTTGAAGCGTTGAGGGAGCATTGGTCAAACCGAGCGGCATAACCAAAAAATTCATAATGGAGTCATGTGTTCGAAAGGTTTGTTTTGGGGGCCCCGGGGGAGTCTTCATCCTTTATTCCTTTATTCGATCGGTGGTATCCGGATCGAAGGTCGACTTTCGAGAAGATAGTAGCCCCGGCCAATTCATCCAACAACTCTTCGATGGTGGGGATTGGGAATTTGTCAGGGATGGTTATGTTGTTGAGGGCCCTGTAATCGACGCAAAATCTCCAACTCCCATCTTTTTTCTTGACTAACAATACAGGTGGCAAATGGACTGGTACTAGGCTGGATAATACGGGCATCTAGCATTTCTTCCACTAATTTTTCAATTTCATTTTTTTGAAAATAGGGATACCTATAGGGTCGGATGTTAGGGGCTGGTGCGCCTTCTTTCAGGTTTATGGCGTGGTCATGGGTACGGTGTGGAGGCAGTTTGGACGGTTGGTCAAAAAGGTGTTGATATTGATCAAGTAATGCCTGAATTTGTGGAGTGGTTGTTGGCCTTGGGTTTATGAATTTTTCTTCCAGTGAGCAACATTCTACCAGAAACCCTCCCCCATTGTTGTTGATGGTCCGTAACATTGTCTTTAATGAGATACCCGATTTTACCAGAGACGGATCCCCCTGTAAATTGACTCTGCCGCCATTCAGCTCAAAGCTCATCGTCAATTTTTTCCAGTTCGCACAGACATCCCCTAAAGAACTCAACCAAGTTATACCCAAGACAATATCAGCTCCACCTAGCTCAAAGGGAAAGAAGTCTTGCCTGATTTTAATTCCTTGTACCTCAGTATGACCTGTCGACACACCCCTTGCCCTTTCCACGGTGACTCCGTTTCCCACCATCACCCCAAACATTTTTCCCTGTTCCACCGTAATACCAATCCTCTTGACCAACTCCAGAGAGATGAAATTATGTGACGCGCTTGTCAACCAACACCACGGCGTCGAACCCATATCGACCTCGACCTTAAGCGTTTTGTCGGACGATATGCCCACGATGGAATTCATGGACAGAGCCAAGTCGTTTCCCTCTTGGCTGTGATTTTCGTCAACCTCTGGTGGTATTTCACTCTTCTCGGTTTCGTCTTCATCCAACACCAACAGGGATCGCAAGGATTTGCTCAAGAGTGATGATTTGGACCGAACTTTTCGTCACATCGGAAGCAAAGTCCTCTTTCTCTCTTGTATTGCAGGTCAGCTTCGGACAGTCGCCAAAAATTTCCACTAGATCCCCCTCGAAAACTCGCGTGTGTGTTTTCCAGGTGTCCTCTCTTTCACATCGGGTGTCGCTGAGCGCAGCGTTCAGTTTGGTTTGGATACGGAGGTTTTGAAGAGTTGGGCCACCCGGAGCAGGGTCGGGAGGGTCAGGGTCGGGGAGTTCTTGATTGACTTTGCTTTAGGGTTGGACCCCCGTATGGGCCGACTTGATTACGGGCTACTAGAGACTCGGAGGGTAGCTTTCCTTAGTTCCACAGGGCTTTAAAGCGATTTGGGCCGACATTTATCTATGACCCAGTTTTTTCTTCAACACAATGGGCCTGTTCAATTAGTTCTTACAAAGAGTTGGGCCTTAACACCCTTAACTCAGCCCTTATTTCTTCTCTGAGCCCGTTAATAAAGACTCCCATCAATATTTCTTCACCTAAGTCCTTCAATGGTGCTGTGTGTGATTCAAACTCCTCCCTATATTCGTCACGGTGGAGTGTTGTTTTAATGCCACCAGTGCCTCATGCGCAGAGCCTTGGAAGGATGGTCGGAATCTGGCGATTAGAGCAGCTTTGAACTCATCCCACGATTTGAAAGGTTCTCTCCCTTCCAGTCCCACGATACCCGGTTTAATGCCTTACCCTCCATGCAGACTGCCGCGGCCTCAACCATTTCTGACGACCCAAATTTGTTGATAGCAAAGTAGCGGTCAGCGCGAAAAGTCCATCCGAAGGGGTCTTCTCCACTGAAAATCGGGAGTTCCAGTTTTCGGCCCTTCTTCTCTTCTTTTCCACCTTCCCTATTTGTTTCTTGTCCCTGTTCTAGATCATTCCCAGATTCGGAATTTGATTGAGATTTTTCATGGTGTCGTTTCTCATCCCTCTCCTCTCTTAATCTCATTAATTCCCTCATCTCTATCAAATATTCCTTGAGGCTTCCCATATCATTTCTTTTTCTTGAACTCATATCCTCTTGTCTGAGGACTTCATCTCCTTTTCCATATTTTCCATCCTACCCTCCATCTTGATTTGACCATTCCCGTGAGTGATCGTTTGTGTGTTGTCTTTCGAACCTGCTCTGATACCAATCTGTTGGAAACCTCCTGCAATCCAAAAGTTCCACAACCAACAACACCACACAAAACAACAGTATACGCAAAAAGAAGCAAAAGCAGATTGTATTGATAGCTACTGAATAGAATGAAAACAGAACAATTGAAATAACTGATAGACCCAGCAATTCGAGGAGCTGGGGACCTCCCAAACAATTCCAGGAAAATATTACTTGCGCCTCTCTCCCACATACTCTCCCTTTTATAAGCTACTTCTTCCAATCTGTACCCCTTATGACAGCCAGGTGTACAACCTCCTAACAAACTCATCATCAATCCTAACAACCCTTAATGCCCACCTCACCATCTTGTAACAAACCCATAGTCACGTGTCCCTTTTCTTATTCCTTCCCCTACCCTTAGATTTATAGACCTTATGTATGGGGGGTCTAACAGCAACAAGCATATATTCACATGAAACTTACCCAATCAAGAAGGCAAACACATCCATTTTGTGCCCAGTAACTTGCATTACTTCTCCCACAAATAATTTCCAAAGCAACCACCCCAAAGCTATAAACATCTGCTTTTTCTGTGAGGTAACCCCATAGCACATATTCTGGAGCCATATAGCCTCTGGAATTAATCAAAATATCAAAAACTTAAACCTTCACACTAAATTATAAATTTAGAGATCAGAAATCATGCTCTACAATAGTGTAGCTCACATAGTTCCAACAACTCTAGTGCTAATATGGGTGTTCTCCTCTTCTTTGAGTTTAGCTAATCCAAAGTCTGATATCTTACCATTTAATTCCCGAGTCCAAGTAGTACATTTGTAGCTTTTTATGTCTCGTGAACTATCAGAGTGTTGATTCTTCATGGAGAAATGCTAGACCTCTAGCGATTCCAACACATATTTTTTTGCCTTGTTGCCCAGGTCCAATTTCAAGGTACTTGCCCCTGAACCTATTAACAATCCAATTAACCAATCAAGAAACGTATTAGAAAAGCATTCCTTTATGCAAAAGCAATTCAAAAAATCAAAGCAAACATCACCGTGCTTACCAAAAAGTGCATGCGCAAGACAGTTATTTTCCATGTGCTCATAAACCAACAATAACTCATTTCCTTCAACACAACATCCAAATAGTTTTACAAGATTTGGGTGTTGCAAACCAATCAGACCTATCTCATTCACAAACTCTCGATTTCCTTGCCTTGATTTGGAAGAAAGTTGCTTCACGGCAACAACAGGCCGTCCCGATAGTTGGTGCTTTGAGTAATTATTATATGTACACATTCATATCTACAATCTTATGCTAAATGTTGAGTTATGTGATTAAGTAGCTTAAAACTGACTAACCAAGGGTTAGTAATAAAATCCAACATAAAATTACTGAATTAAACAATCTAAGGTAAAATAGCGGTATTAAATTAACAAAACACCCTTAAGAGGGAACATATATAATAAGTGTCTTACTTCCACATATTATTCAAAATACAATGTTTGAACTTGTTAGAGAAATTTTTAACCAGGTTGAGAAAAGAAATTAAAACAAGGTTGATCTTTTGCTTGTTAATTGTTGAAGAACATTGTCTTTGCCTTCATTGATATTATATATATATATATATATATAGTTAGAGTTGTTAACTACTTCAGCATTAATGGGTTATATAGACGCATTCGGAAGTCTCGCTAAAGGATTTCTTTAAATTATTAATTACTTATTAGATTTGGGCTTAGGAATAAGAATCCTTGTAGAACTAGGATTTGTAACTTTTATGTCTCTATGAACTATCCTGAGTGTTGATTCTTCATAGAGAAATGCTAGACCTCTAGCGATTCCAACACATTTTTTGCCTTGTTGCCCAGTCCAATTTCAAGATACTTGCCCTTGAATACTCATCACCCAAAAATACTTCCCTCTTCCTCCCGATGAAAACCCACCTCACCCCACCCTCGTTAGCCTCTCCAATCATTGGCAAAAGCTAATTGTTGCCGCCCTTTTTTCCAATTTTGATCGTTTTAGTCACCGAAAATCAACTCCGTCGCACCATTGCACTTACTAGCATTTTCTCTTCAAAAGCCCCAGCATCCTAGCCTTTAATTGCTTGATGATCATCATCCCAAATTCTAGGGTTTTGGGTAAATAGGGAAAATGTTATTTTAGCCCAGTGAAGCTCATGAGTCTTGGTTAAATAGACCAGGCCGAGCTGGGTTTTAAAATAGTGGATTAAACTACACATTTTAATAAATAAATAAATCATCAAAATATAAATTTTAAAGGGTAAAATTTGAATTATGTTTTTCTTTTTTGAAACCTGGACGGGTAGTTGATAAGTTGCATAATTTGAGTGTTTTTATGTTAGTTTGGTTAATTTCTCATTTGTTTTCTTTGTTTTGATGTTAGTTTTTCTTAAGTTTAAGATATGAATGGTTAGCTATTGATTTGGATAGCTTTTGTGTTTTTCAGGCTTTGATTAAGTAGAATGGAGAACTGGAATGAAATTGGGACTTAAGGCTTGAAGAAGTTGAGATTATCTAACATTCTTGAAGGCCACGGCCATGCCTTGGTGGTTCACCATGGTCATGGTGGTGGAATTAAGATACAACTAAGAGGATAGAGAGCACCACGGCCTAGGCCATGGTGACTTAAATTTGGCCACAACCAGGGCCGTGGTAGAAACTATTAGGGCATTTTTGTCAATTTTTCTTTCTTTTTTCACCTAGGACTCTTTTGAGTATTTAAGTATAATTGAAATTAGTTGTCAGGAACAAATTTTGCATATTTTGGAGAGGTGAAAACGCATTCTTGGGGCTTGAAGACTGAAGATCATATTTAAGAGTTTGATTTTTGTTTATTTTCAAGTCTGAATATGTTTCTTTCTTCTTTGTTTCTTTCTTTGTTCTTAGGATGAAGTAATTCTCTTTTGTTAGGGGAAGATGGAACCCTAATTATTTTTTGAACAATTTTTATTCTTAATACCAGATTTATGTTTATGAATCTGTGCAAGAGTTTAGGTTTAATGTTTTATGAATGTTGGATTAATTCAATTACCTTGATGATGTTTCAAATAAAGAACTTAGGGTTTATTGCTTAATTCATATGCATAATTGTTTTATTGGAATAGCATTGCACAACATATTAAAATTGAAAGTAATCAAATAGAGATTCTAGAATTAATTTGTGGTCCACCTAATTCATAACCGAATAGGGCAAATTAGTTGTAAGAGATTAATGAATTTATGTTTCTTAATTTCAGAGTAATAGAATAGGAATCTTTATAAAGTTGAATATTGTGCCTGAATAAGGATAATTGGCCTTAGAAGAACCCTACCAATTCATAGCACAAACAGGTATTAAGAGTAGTTGTCAAGCATAATTAGGGGGAAATATATACCCTAACTTCATTAATACTGCAAAGTTCTTCACATTATTTATTTGTTTAGTTTAGTTATTTTTAATCCGTTAGTTTTACACACTAAAATTTTGTTTTCTCAAATAACGTATAGGTAGTTTTAGGTAATTATAAATACTTGCTTTGATCTCTATGGGATGATACTCAAACTCATCACTTTATTACTTGACCACGACTAGTGCACTTGCTAAGGTTGATTTAGTCGCATCAATTTAGTCGCATCAGTAGTTTCACCCCTGACGATAATGACAATGAAAAATAAGATGAACTTATAGTATACTACATTGACATAACATGTTCAAGCACGGGGTAATTTTAAATATCCCTAGATTGAATAAAACATAATAAATGCACCTAGTTTGAGAATGCATGGGCTTGCTGAAAAATACACTAACACACAAATAATATTACAAAACATCTTCAAACCAAAGTTTGAAGAAGCATCTTCAATCATGGAATTTTATGTTAGACAACCTTAAGGGCAGAAAATCCATAATTATCTAGTTCATCTTACGTAAATTAAACTCTAGAACCATTATGTAAAACCTAAGAACTCCCACTAGGGTTTAGAGATAAGGAAACAAAATTGAGTCGACAGAGATCCTTCGTTGATGTAAGGTTTCTTGTGCACTCTGAATTGATAGAGTAGAGATCATGTCCAGATGTAGTGGAAGATCCAACCCACGTTTTATCTAAAGAAAAGTTCGGGAGCGGCGAGTTTCATCTTGAATATTACGGTCAAGTTATTGTAATTGGAAATCAACCGCCATAAATGCTAGGATCGAGATCACTTCTTGAATGATGGTTTGTGATTCAAGCATACTAATCGCCTCTAACATAGTAGGCCTCAATGTTGGAGATGCATTACAGCATAACAAAGCCACTTGTACCATTCTTTTAGCCTCTTTTTTGTCAAACTTATGCTCCAACTTTGGATCCAATATCTCCATCAATTTTCCTTTCATTTGCAAATTAAAGGTCAGTAACCATCCAAGCCAAAAGCGAAAAAAAATATTTAGAAACCATGCATAGCAACAAGCATATATTCACATGAAACTTACCCAATCAAGAAGGCAAACACATCCATTTTGTGCCCTGTAACTTGCATTGCTTCTCCCACAAACAATTTCCAAAGCAACCACCCCAAAGCTATAAACGTCGCCTTTTCTTTGTGAGGTAACCCCATAGTGCATATTCTAGAGCCATATAGCCTCTGGAATCAATCAAAATGTCAAAAACTTAAACCTTCACACTACATTATAAATTTTGAGATCAGAAATCATGTTCTCCAATAGTGTAGCTCACATAGTTCCAGCAACTCTAGTGCTAATATGGGTGTTCTCCTCTTCTTTAAGGTTAGCTAATCCAAAGTCTAACATCTTAGCATTTAATTCCCAGTCAAGTAGTACATTTGTAGCTTTTATGTCTATGTGAACTATCCCAGAGTGTTGATTCTTCATGGAGAAATGCTAGACCTCTAAGCGATTCCAACACATTTTTTGCCTTGTTGCCCAGTCCAATTTCAAGGTACTTGCCCCTGAACCTATTAACAATCCAATTAACCAATCAAGAAATGTATTAACAGAAAGCACTTCTTTATGCAAAAGCAATTCAAAAATCAAAACAAACATCACCGTGCTTACCAAAAAGTGCATGTACAAGACAATTATTTTCCATGTCCTCATAAACCAGCAATAACTCATTTCCTTCAACACAACATCCAAAGAGTTTTACAAGATTTGGGTGCTGCAAACCAGAAATCAGGCCTATCTCATTGACAAACTCTCGATTTCCTTGCCTTGATTTGGAAGAAAGTTGCTTCACAACAACAACAGTACCGTCTGATAGTTGGCCCTGCTTTGAGTAAACAATCTAAGCTAAAATAGCAGTATTAAATTAACAAAATACCCTTAAGAGGGAAGATATATAATAAGTGTCTTACTTCCACATATTATTCAAAATACAACGTTTGAACTTATTAGAGAAATTTTTAAACCGGGTTGAGAAAAGAAACTAAGACGAGGTTGATCTTTTGCTTGTTAATTGTTGAAGGACATTGTCTTTTCGTTTGCTGATATTTTGAGTAAGATATATATATATATATATGTCCCCTTGACTAGGTGTGCTTCTTCTTGCATTAGTCAAAAATAAAATACAAAATATTTAGATTTTTCATCAACCACGTCAAAAGTAACCCAGTAAATTCCCTCACAATTAATTATGAGTACAAACCACTTGATTTGGGAGATGTCTTTTACATCATGTAGAAAAACCACTCAAAAGATCGGAAACTATCTTACTTGTGAATACAAGCCATACTTATGTTGGTTTTTGGCTTTAGAGTTGGATGTCCTGTTTAGGTTGGTTTCTTTTTTTTCTTTAGCTGCGTCTTATTGTGGGAAAAAAAAAAAAAAAGGGTAATACTTTTTTGTTGAAGGCAATTTTACCCTTCTAAGGTTAGTGAATGGCAAATTAGAGTTACTAATGATATTTGCTACTAGGATGTGGTGAAACAATGTATAACTCCATTTTTCATCTCATATACTCGTATGTCTTTCCACGAGATTAGATGAAGTCATATAACAAAACTAAGTGCGTTGAAATTGTTTCTCCGTTCGTAGTATGTAACCAGTAGACAGAGGACAAAAGAATATGACCTGAAATAGTTGTTATTATTATTTTTAACTAAAGGACCAGAAGTTGTAACACTAGCAGCTCACTTTGGAGGAAGACTGATTAAAAAAAGCATGACTTACCACGACATACAGAAATAGCAGATATGAGGGGACCATAATTCCCAGAACTTGGAATATATACAGTCCCTTTCCCAGCCCAATACAAGCGGATTTCCAGGTTATTGTTTGCCACTGTGGCGTTAAATCGTTTTATGATCAGTTTACCAGTTCCATTTGCATCTTCCTTGATATTAAAATCTTTCTGCTCTAACCTTCCCTGGAACAGAGTTATCAAATCAGAAGTTTCTACTTTCTAAAAAGACTAGTAGCAATGATCTCTTCCCAAAATGTAATTGATTACCTGAACATAAATATCGAATATACGTCTTCCAACTCTATTATATAGTTCGTCATCATTGAATGATATTTCCGCAAAGTGGAGATTTACCGTGTAATTTCCATTTTCCAAACAATATCCATTATAGGTGAGAACAAAGAGGAGATGCACGTGCTGTAGAGTACAACTCAGGAAAATTCATAAATGTTGTATGGTTTGTTGATAAAATATAACCATTGTCGTTTCCTCCACCATCATCCATGAAGTCTCCAGTACTGATGAATCCCCAATTGGTTCCACTACGATAATTTAAAGTAGGTCCATATCCAGCAAATCAATCACCTTCATACTTAGTATTCTTGATGGTTACATCCTGTCCTCCACAGTTAATATGAAGTGATTGATAATCTACCACAAGGATCATTAAAATTTAAAGCGTTAATATGAATAAGATCATTATCATTTTGCAAACGAGAGGATCAATACCATTTTGTTCAGCTTGACTATCTTAATTAATTCCAATAAAGATGCAACAAGTTGTTTTCTGTTGCCAGAATATGGTGAGTGTTCTTTGAAAGAGTTTGTCAACTCTTTATCAAGCACAGCGGAATGGTTTTGGATGGGTCTTACTCTAATTTTCTTGATGATCATAAAACAACAAAATTTGCAAAATTCTTTGCAAGCAAGACAGTACTACCATCATTCATCTCAATAGACTCATCATTGTTAAGGACATTTAACTCAACATCATGTTTAAGAGCTAGACCTTTACCTGACTTGGGTGTCTTCCACCTTTTAAGACGCAGTTCATACATTTCAAGAGAACCAATAAGCTCATCAAGGTCAATTGCGTCCATGTCTCTGCACTCTTCAATTGAAGTAGCCTTGGACAAAAATCTTCTTGGAAGTGAGCAAAGAACCTTTCAGAGTTAGAATATGTTTTGCTTGAAGCATAACACCCATTTGAAACATCACATATTCTACCATGGAATTCAGTTATGGTTTCATCCTCATGCATGGTCAAGTTTTCAAAGTCAATAACAAGTCTCCTAAGTTGGGTCTTTTTAACACTATCAGAACCCTCATTCTTAACCACAATTTATTCCATGCATCCTTGGAAATTTCACAATTAGCAATAGTTTTCATTTGGTCCAATGAACCAGCATTGAACATTGCATGGATGGCCTTGGAATTGAAGTTAGCTAGATCTAATCCATCCTTGGTCCACAACTCACCGGGTTTAGGCTTTGCTCCTTTAGTATCAACAGCAGTCGGTTCCTTCTGGCCTTTAACAACAGCATTATTTTAAAAGCCGGACCGGACTGGCCAGTCCAACCAATTGGACCGGGATCCGGTCACGTGTCCGATTCAGGTTAATCTTAAAACCGTTATAAGCAATGGACCGCATTAAACCGTTAAAAAACCGGATCTTTTCAACAAACCGCCGGTCTAATTAAAAATCCCTAAACCTAATACCCGCAGCCTTCTTCTCATCGCGTTCACTTCATCTCTCTCAGTTTCTTATGAAAATCTCAGTTTCTTACGCAAATTTCTCAGCTTCTTCTCTCTTCTCTACAAATTTTTTTTAGCTTCGAGTGGAGTTGTTTGTTCTCTGTGAAGATTTCTCTCTAAAATCCCACTCAAATCGCATCTGAACTCTCTGAAATTGTCCTCGCTCGCCAGAAATCGATGACATCTTCCTCCCTCGTCGGAAATCGATGACGACAGCTTCGTCCCTCGCTGGAAATCGACGGTGACAACTCCATTAATTGACGTTTAGACTTGGTTATTGGAAATTAATTACATCTAGATCTTACTCTTCCTGAAGGAGGTGAAAAAACTTGCATCCTAAAGAAGGTAAAGTCTCTAGAATGGGTATTTGATCATTATTTGTTCAGGACAAACTCATCATTGATCCATTATCTGTACTTTTTAATTGTGAATTTCCAATTTGAAATATTGTTAGATAATGATGTTGGTATACAGATAGTGGATGGTTGTATCGTGTATGTATAACTGAAGTTTAGACTTGGTTATTGGAAATTATATATGAACATGTTTTTATGACCAATAACTATTATTCCATCTATCCCACAATTTTAGTCCGTTAACAAGTTGTAGTATTCTATATTATTAATTTAGATTCTTGTTTGTTATTTTCACCCTTAGGTTTTGTCATCAACTTAGCTTTATCTTGATCTGAATTGTATCAAAACATAGTAGTAATAATAATAGATTGCAACATGCATATCAAGTTTTTGATGGCCAATCAATTGTTTGAACTCTAGCAAGATTGATATTGCATATTGAAATGTCATTTCTGGATTATACTTATTTCAGAGGAAATAATTATATGTTGAGTTACTTATTCTGACATTAAACTTAAGAGTGGTTTCACTACTAATAAATTAAAAAGTTGAGGAAAAATAGAAAAATATTTGCAGAAGATTTGGGTTGATCAATATCAAGTGTGACAATACAGCTGGATAGTGTTTATTGCTTCCCCTTTCTTGTCCATATTACTTTTATCAAGCCTATTTCAGTATAACTATATTGATATGCTTCTATTTTTAAAAATATGATGCCGTCATCATGATGTGTGATGACATCACCGGTCCAACCAGTTGAACCGGTTGAACCATGACCCGGCCATCAGAGCAAGTTGCTCGCCGGTCCAGTTTTTAAAATAATGAACAACAGCAATCCAAACTCTCTCATCTAAAGATTTAAAAATTGCTCTCATCCTAGGTTTCCAATTTGAGTAATCAAGGAAGAAAAGTCAGTTTAACCGAAAAACAGAACACAAAATGTGAGCTCATCCGAGCAAGTGTAACACATAAAAAGTAGATCAAACAAAGAATCAAACACCAGGCAATTGATCTGAAGAAAATTATCAGATCCTGCTTTGATATCAATTAAAAGAGTTTGTCAACTCTTTTTCAAACACAGAGGAATGGTTATGGATGGGTGTTACACTAATTTTCTTGATGATCATTAAACAACCAAAATATCAATCAACCATGAACATGAAAGAAAAGCATACAAGAAGATATATGGTTCGGCTAAAACCACTTTTAGCCTACATCTATGGAACTTGGTCCAGATCGAAGCTAATCCACTATAACACAAACCGTTACAAGACAATCTAGAGTTGAATTTAGATACAACAAAGTTAAACTCCCTATTCTACGATACATTAAACTTCACTCTCTGATTTCTTTAAGGTCCTGTCACGATCAGCTTCCTCCAAAAATCCTCCTGGACAGCTTGAACTCCCCTCAAGCTTCAATGGTTGAAGCTTCCCTTCAACTCCTTAGCTTAACTCTCTTTAAGCTCACAAACAATATGAGGAACCAAGTACCTACACTCAAAGATCAATAAAGTGATTGATAAAGATAAATCACAATCAAAGAGAACCTGAATAAATTGTACTCAGAAAATTTCAAAGCATCAATGGAAGTTTAGCAAATCAGGTCTAAAGAAACGGCAAGGAAAAAGATGTCTTTATAAAGCCTTGCCCAAAATCATCTCCACCGTACAAGCCACTTTTCAATAAGGAGCCTTGGATCACTATTTTGAAAGAGTTACATTGGTAAAGAGATGAGGCAATGCAAATATCATGCATAAAATGAAACATTAAAATCAATAAAGAAAAGTGTCACCTATACTGGGAAATGGAATGTTTGCACATCAGAGAAATGTGTCCACATAATCTGTTCATTCACAATCAATAGAAACATAGAATATGTGTGCACATTCACAAGATTTTATCACATGTGCAAACTAACATAGAATTCACAATTGCACTAAGGAACAAATAAGCACATAAAGTTCATAAGTCGACAATAAGACTTTACAAAAATATATGAAGTCCTAGAAGATTCTGGGAAATATATTCCAAACTTAGATTATAAATCAGAAAAAATTTAAGTAATTGCAGAATTTTTATCCCAGGAAATTTTACTCACATTTTTGAGAGCTGCAATATTCATCGGAGCATGAAAGTCCACTTCTAGTTAACATGAGCATCTAAAAACGTTAGTGCAACAGCCAAAGAGGCATGTATATATAGTATATTTAAATATTACCCCAGTCCAGTAAATACTTAAAACTAATGGTTGACCATAAATAGAAGGAGAGAATACTCTTACGTGTGGTTCTTCCATGAAAAGTTTCGGTATAAGTTTAATTTACTGTTTAAAAGGTTAAAATTTAAGGGTGATTTAAGGAAATCAAACCAAAATTATGATCAGTTTTTTATTATTTTTTTTTACCTGCTTCTGTACACATGGTTAGTGGTGTAAAGTTATTGTAGGAAAGATCACTGCAAACAATGGACCAAGAAGGAAATCACATATTAGCTCTCAAATTATTAGCAAATTATAAGCGTATAAAGAGGATATAATTACAAGAATAAGAAGAAAAAAAATACAAATAGTGACATTCACTTGAGGAGAAACGTTAAAAGGGCCCAAAGTTGATGATCTTGCTGAGTGGATGGGACAATAGAAAATATAGAAGGGACCTTCTACACCGTAGAAACAAAGAAGAAAAAGTACATCCGGGGTATAAATGTGAAAATTTACCAGAAAAAAAGGGCAGAAAAACTTTGAATATGCAGAAGGCATCAAATTTCAGAAGATTTTTAAGAAGATGTGGTTGATTAGTGAGCTTCAGATTCAAAACTATTAGAACTGGATTTCCTAGTAAAGTAGATTATACAGATAATAACTAGAAGAGTTATAACAGGGTCTGACGTCAGAGCACATATGAAAAGTAGTAAGGTTGAAATCATTGTTTTAAAAATCAGACCGGAAGGTAACCCGTTCTGATGGTCGATTCACGGTTCAACCGGTCCAACCGGTTAGACCGTCGGTTGAACCGGTGACATCATCATACATCATAATGATGTCAGCATATTTTTAAAATATTTTTTTTTTATTTTTTAATAAGATAATAACAACTATTAAGTAACATGATTCAAATTCAAAATCCATTCTTCTTAGTCCACACTATCTGACAACACAACAATTCTTGGGAAATTTGATTTCAGCTTCAGCCCTTCTGACTTCAATATAAATGCTTAGCTGCTAATATTTCTACGGATATAATTTTTTTATAAAAATATTTCTCTGTATTTAAGTTTATGTTTGAATAGAGCACCAAACCATTGTTTCACACTTCCCAAAAGTTAAAAACTCAGTACTGAAACCGTACTTAAATCAAAGTAGTGTGGGAGAAAGTATCAAAGATACGTAAAATCTTCCGAATAACTTTCTTCTGATCTTTATTTGCATAACGTTGGAAACCAAAAAGGTGGGCCAAAAGAAAATCTTGAACCCAAAAGATTATAATATTACACACTCTAATATACGGATTTAACCAGTGAACATATGGCAGTTTGACTTTAAGTTCTCTTCTCTGCCTTTCATTTCCAAGGTTACTTTATACCTCTTCTTTTACTTTTCCCAACCAAGAAAAACACAAAAAAGTTTCTCTCTCTCTCTCTCTCTCTCTCTCACCATAAGCCGGAGAAAATGGGGTCACCACTTTCTGGCTTTCTCAAACAATACAACACTGAATCTCTCATGGTTTTTATGATCTTCTTCTTGAGCTCTATTCCTAACACAACGAACTTTTCTTTTAATCTCTCTTTAGCTACCACCACAATTCAAACTCATTCTTCTTCCTCCAACATCCCTTTCTCATTAAAACAATTGCCTCTGGACGGCTACCTTAGCTTTCAAACTATGCATCGTGCAGCTCAAGACTTTGGCAATACTCACCATTTCCAACCATCAGCAATTCTATATCCTAAATTAGTTTCTAATATTTCCTCAACAATAAAGCATATCTATCATATGGGTTATGCTTCTGATCTCACAGTGGCTGCTAGAGGCCATGGCCACTCCCTTCAAGGCTAGTCACAAACTCAAGGAGGTGTAGTTATCAACATAGAATCACTCCAAGAACCACTTATGGAAGTTCACCCTCTTGAACTGCCGTATGTGGATGTTTCCGGTGGTGAGTTGTGGATTAATATTCTACAGGAGACTCTTAAACATGGGCTCTCACCAAAGTCTTGGACAGATTACCCATATCTCACCGTCGGAGGCACGCTATTGAATGCCAGAATCAGTGGTCAGGCATTTCTCCATGGACCCCAGATCAATAACGTTTACCAGCGAATTCAGATGCGATTTGGGTGGGCTGAGAAAGACTGGAAGAGAAGAAGATTAGAAAGGGCTGCGTTGCTTATTAGGGGATATTAAGATTTGGACCGGTTTATCCACCGGTCCGGTTGGACCGGCGGTTCACTGAAATTATCCGGTTTTCAAACGGTTTAAAACGGTTTAATATATTATAACGGTTTTGAGGTTGACTCGAACCGGATATATGACCGGTCTCCGGTCTAACCGGTTGGACCGGCCGGTCCGATCCGGTTTTTAAAACAGTGGTTGAAATTAGCTTTCTGCCACATTTGTAAGCTTTAAATACTGACAAAACAAAACAAAGCATTGATGTATCAACACATAATAGATGTTATTGTCAGAAGATCGCGTAGCGGAAAACATACTTTCGAGATAAATAATATAGAAATAAAATCACATCACACAAAGAGACACGATATTTACGTAGTTCAGCATAACCCGCCTACATCCACGGATGAAAGAAATTCATTGTAATTTCATAAACACAATATACAAGAATACACAACACTATAAACTTGGTGCATATAATAGGGCAGAAAAAATCTTAGTTTCTAACCACACTCAACCCAATACCTAAAGAGGAAACAATACCAGTTTTTAAGACACTCTCCTCGAGGTATTTAATAACCCTTACATCAAATGCCATGTGTTCTCACATTCTCTCAGAACCTTAAGTTGGTTCTCACCCTTATATTTATAGGTAGAATATGGGATATTCTTTTTCTAATAAGATTCATATTTCAATTCCTAATAGGACTCCTAAATTATATTCATATTTACAATTGTATTCTTTATAAAATAGTTTTCCTAAAGACATACAATTTCACATGGTAACAAATAGGAAAGCGAGCCATAATATCCCAACAATCTTCACCTTGGCGAGTTTTCCATCACAGCGATGAACGTGAGAGTTTTCCATCATAGTGATGAACACAACGAAGATAGCGCTCCACCATCACGGCATCCAAGTCACAAAGTAACCATGTCAAGTTCTGCGAGCATTCAAGTCACACCGTAACCATGCCAAATTTTGCCGCCAAGATTTTAGAACCACTCCACCTACAACTTAAACCTGTTATAGTCTGTCTCTTATGTACATCTACCATCTCAAAAGAATTCATCTCCTAGGTCACAACTTGAAGATTTGATACCACTTGTCAAGAGATCATGTAACGAAAAACATACTTTCGAGATAAATAACATAGGAATACAATCACATTACATAAAAAGACACGATATTTATGTGATTCGGCATAACCCGCTTACATCCATGAATAAGAGAAATCTATTATAGTTCCATGAACACGATATACAAAAATACACAACACCATAAATTTGGTAAATAAAACAGAGTAGAAACAATCCTAGTTTCTAAGCACGCTCAACCCAATACCTGGAGCGGAAACAATCTCAATTTCTAAAACACTCTCCCTATGGTGTTTAATAACTCTTACATCAAATACCTTATATTCTCACATTCTCTCATAACTTTAAATTGGTTCTCACCCCCTATATTTATAGGTAGCATATGACATTATTTTCCTAATAGGATTCATATTCCAATTACTAATAAGACTCATAAATTATATTCTTATTTACAATTGTATTCTTTATTAAATAGTTTTTCTAAAGACATACGATTTTACATGGGAACAAATAGGAAAACAAGTCACAATATCCCAGCAGTTATATGCAAAGCTTTTTCATTTTTTGAGTGAACGATAATACATGCCTCACTATTTTTTACTTCAATTACAACTACATATTCTAATTTCTGAAATACATATTATCTTCCCAACCATCCCAGGAAATTACTCTAAATTCTTACAATAGTGCCATTTCTAATTCTCTCTATATATAATAAATAAATAAAAAACAAAAGGAAATAAGTAAAGGAAACATAATCCTGAGGGAACACTAAGAAACACACAAGAAGGTGACAGAAACTGCAATGGCTTCCACCTCATTCTCTATCTTCCTCTCCATCTTCTTCTACAACCTTCACAGCTTCTACCTAAAAGAAACTCCCACAAGTGAAATGACTCTTGTTTCTCGTCACATTATATGATCTACTATGCTTTTTCAGATATGAAGCCCAGTTAATAATTGTTGGTACTTAATTTTTACTTTGACATTTGAATCAGAATAATTTGGTTTTGTTGTTTTAATTTGTTTCACTATATATTGGATAGAGTTTGGATTTGTTGGTCTCTAATATTCTTCATCCACCTGAAAACATTTTTTTTTCCCCATAAAATAGATGACATTTGCTAATTAAAACTGATCATTGGACTTTTTTCAACCGAGTAATTCATAATAAATTACTATTAATGATTATTATCAACAGTACAATAAAAGTATAAAAGTTAACTGATTCCTTGATAAAAACAACTCAACAAATGTGCGAATTACGTCAGCATTTCTATTACTCTTAACTCTCATTTATAATTTTGGGTTGTAATGAGTAATATGAAAACAGTAAAGATGACAACATCAATGTAATCCATAGTTTGACAGTCTTACTATTAATTCCTCCATTATTCAACTTTCAATCAGTGTTATTTCAAAAAACAAAAATACTAATTGAGAATGATCTTAATGCTACCGCATTAGGTCATTGATGGTCCATCACATTGACACTGACTTCATACTCATTTTTTCCGGATAAGTATCTAAGAGAATGACTAAGGGTATCTTGTTTTACTAGAGAACAAATATGGATCCAATTAGAAACAAATAATATCCAACCATCGGTGGATAAACATAATAAGGTTTATTTGTCATAGAATAATAGAATCATGTTGGTTATAATGAAAATACCAATCCTGGAGCTCTCAAATGATGGTCTTGCAGCGTCAGATGTCATCCTAGGTCAACATGGGGCCATAAGAATCACTTCAAAGTAACTTATGCTAAAACAAACTTGCCAAGACAGCTTTACCAGCAATTTGAGCCATAAATTTAGAAAGATAGTTAAAACATTCTGTATACAAGAAGACTCAAACAAAAGCACATGATCCTATGAACTTAATGTAATTCCTTCCATTATATGTATATCATCTTACAATACTTGGGGTTTGAGCACATGTATATGTTGAAGCGTAAGTTGGAAAGGAAACAGTAAAAAGTTCTCAAGAGTTCACAAAACATTTAACCTAATGAGGGAGACCCATTAAGTTTTCAACCATTTCGGCAAAAATCATGGCATAAGACACATATAAATGTACCAATTATGGATAGGCAGAGACTCAGTGTCCATTTATCCTTCCTGTGCATGCCCTATACTTTGGTCTTTTATCCTCATTGAGCATTAATGTGACCTAATGCATTAAATAGAATAACTGCAATTGTGTATAGAAGACAAACAAGCTCTTAAGAGATAAAAACTCTCTTAGAGTATAAAGTCAAAAAGCCATCCAACTGATAAGTGAATGCCAAAACTTAAGTAAAGAAGAAAATAAAAAAGGCATGATATACTTAAATTCGCTGATCATTTTATAGGCCATGCATTATGAATAGAAGGGAGAAACGAATAGAGGAAGAGTCATGATAAAAAACAGAGCCAAAAGCAGATGACTGGGCAATGACTTCAGTAGAAGACAAAGAGCAATGCAAAAAGCCTGTTTGTTTATTACCATGATTGCCCTTCAGCCTCTCATATAAAGCCCTGTCCCAATTCAAAAAATACGAAAATAATAATCATGTGCAACATAACACCCAAAGAAAATTAAATCATAATCAATAATATAGCAAACAACTCACATTATATAAACGGTTATGGCTGATGCTGTCAACTCTTTCATATTAAGAATTCTTTCAAAATTCTCTTTCAGTACAAAGGTATAGCTTTCATACCCGAACAAGTTTCCATCTGTTTGTACATAAATTGCTTGCCCTTCGGGTAGAATATTCACCTTTGTCGAGAGCATCTCCATTTGATTCAAGCACCTTCAATACACCATTAAACAAATTCAGAATTCAAATGTATGTAAAGATCATACCTCACTCTCACTGCTCTGAATTCTTCTACTGAAAGTTTTGTCTCCATTCTTTTCAAGCACCATCAATATACCATTGAACTAGTTAAGAATTCAAATGTAAAAGGAAAAAGGAAAAAAACTCTATCAGCATCTAATTCATAACCCAAATCAAGTATTCAGCCAATGACCATAACAAAATGCTGCAACAAGGTACCAGTACTATATGATTCTGCAATACCAAAAAAGAGAGAGCACCAAGCTCTCGGCAGGTATTTCCGAATACAGAATCAGTATACACCCTTCAACTATTAAACTAATTCATAACTCAAATCAAGTATCCAGCCAAATCACCATATCAAAATACCAAAGCACACAGTACCAGTACTATAATTTCATAATTCAGAATCAGCATACAACCTTCAATAAAATCAAGTATCCAGCCAAATCATCATACCAACACTCAGGACGAGTACTATAAGTTCCGAATTCAGAATCAGTATACACCCTTCAATTCATAACTCAAAGGTACCAAGATCCAAAAAAGAGAGCACCAAGCTTTCGGCAGGTATTTCAGAATACAGAATCAGTATTTTGGTATGGTGATTGGCTGTGTACTTGATTTGAGTTATAAATTAGATGCTTATAGTATTTGTATTGAATTCTGAATTCTGATAATGTGGTGTATACTGATTCTGAATTCTGAACTTATAGTACTGAGTGCTTTGGTATTTTGGTATGGTGATTTGACTGGATACTTGATTTGAGTTATGAATTGAAGGGTGTATACTGATTCTAAATTGAATTCTGAACTTATAGTACTGGTACTGAGTGTTGGTATGGTGATTTGGCTGGATACTTTATTTGAGTTATGAATTAGTTTAATGGTGCTGAAGCGGTGCATCGATTCTCGAATTATACCGGTAATCGTGCTTTGGTATTTGGTCGATACTTGATTCGAAGCATTCAAGCGGGTGTATACGATTCTAAATTCTGAATTCTCGAACTTATAGTACTCGTACCCGAGCTTGGTATGGCGATTTACGGATACTTTATTTGTTATGAATTAGCTTTAACTGGTGTATTGAAGGGTGTATACTGATTCTGAATTATGAAATTATAGTACTGGTACTGTGTGCTTTGGTATTTTGGTATGGTGATTTGGCTGGATACTTTATTTGAGTTATGAATTAGTTTAATGGTTGAAAGGTGTATACTGATTCTGTATTCTGAAATACCTACCGAAAGCTTGGTGCTCTCTCTTTTTTGGTAGTACTGGTACCTTGTTGAGTTATGAATTGAAGGGTGTATACTGATTCTGTATTCTGAAATACCTGCCAAAAGCTTGGTGCTCTTTTTTTTTTGGTAGTACTGGTACCTTTGAGTTATGAATTGAAGGATGTATACTGATTCTGAATTCTGAACTTATAGTACTGGTACTGAGTGTTGGTATGGTGATTTGGCTGGATACTTGATTTTATTGAAGGGTGTATACTGATTCTGAATTATGAAATTATAGTACTGGTACTGTGTGCTTTGGTATTTTGATATGGTGATTTGGCTGGATACTTGATTTGAGTTATGAATTAGTTTAATGGTTGAAGGGTGTATACTGATTCTGTATTCTGAAATACCTACCGAGAGCTTGGTGCTCTTTTTTTTTTTGGTATTGCAGAATCATATAGTACTGGTACCTTGTTGCAGCATTTTGTTATGGTCATTGGTTAAATACTTGATTTGGGTTATGAATTAGATGCTGATAGAGTTTTTTTCCTTTTTCCTTTTACATTTGAATTCTTAACTATTTCAATGGTATATTGATGGTTCTTGAAAAGAATGGAGATAAAACTTTCAGTAGAAGAATTCAGAGCAATGAGAGTGAGGTATGATCTTTACATACATTTGAATTCTGAATTTGTTTAATGGTGTATTGAAGGTGCTTGAATCAAATAGAGATGCTTTAAAGATGCTCTCGACAAAGGTGAATATTCTACCCGAAGGGCAAGCAATTTATGTACAAACAGATGGGAACTTGTTCGGGTATGAAAGCTATACCTTTGTACTGAAAGAGGATTTTGAAAGAATTCTTAATATGAAAGAGTTGACAGCATCAGCCGTAACCGTTTATATAATGTGAGTTGTTTGCTATATTATTGATTATGATTTAATTTTCTTTGGGTGTTATGTTGCACATGACTATTATTTTCGTATTTTTTGAATTGGGACAGGGCTTTATATGAGAGGCTGAAGGACAATCATGGGGGTGTTTGTCTAAGCTTATAAGCTGGTCAAACTAGCTTATAAGCTCTAAAATTAAGCTGACCTGTTTGTTTATAACTGTTTTTAGTTTATAAGTTGAGCTTATAAGCCAAAAAAAATAAGTTGGGGGGGAGGTACTTTTTTTTTTTTTTTTGCTTATAAACACTCTGCTTATAAGTTTGTTTGACCAAGTATATTACCACATCATCCTTATTTAATTTTAAAATTCCATAGTATACCCTTATTTAATGTAGTACACTTTTTAGTCATTTTATAATAAAATATACTTATAAGCCACATTTTACCAAACACATCAACTACTTATCAGTCACTTATAAGTACTTTAACTAAACACGTAATTGCTTAAAATTTCAAATGCTTATAAGCTAAAATTAACTTATAAGCATTGTTGCTTATAAACTAATTTTCATAAGCTCAGACAAACACCCCCTAAGCCAAGGTATTAGTATTTCCAGTCATGAGACACAACCATAAGCTTGATCCAATGCACAGAAACTAGGCCAAACTATTGTAGAATTAATTCTACAGATTCGCTACGTTGTTATTTGAGTAAGGCAAACTATGTTGTGGACAGCTTGTTCACTCTTCTGTGATTGATTTTTCAATGAATGATATTGTTACAATTTCTTTCTATACACACACACACACACACACACACACATAAAACACAAAGCAAATGACGATATGTGCAAAGATAATCCGAGAATTTACTATTAATTATTTGAACGTCTGAATTGAAACCTGACAAAAATAGTTTGAACTAAAAACAAAATATTTGTATGACAATTAGAAATCAAGCATCCAAATATGGAATCCAAGCTCTAAGTTTAGGAACATACATATAGTTTCCTGTGTTGGTCAGGAATGAATCTGGTATGTTTCCAGTCAACATGTTGTCACTCAGGAAGCTGATAAGAAGCCACATGATACAATTTAATATAAGATAATACTTCATGGTAAAAATGCAACAAGTCCATTTGAAAATACAAGACTTTAATATATCATATCTTACATGAAATTTGGGTGTACTTCTTTCTGTGCTACTGATTTCTCCTTCCAACTTGTTAAAGGTCAAATCACTCTATCGAAATCATAGGAAGATGAACATATAGTCAAAATATATTGGCAAAAGAAACCTTACATCATTAATCATTAAGTATCCTAGAAATAGTAGCAAACTTCAAATGCAAAAAGCAAAACATAGTGCAGAAAAGCATGTGGACATAAATACATACTCAAATCCCAGAGTTACAAGAAACACTCTCCATGTTAGTCCTATAAACTCTTGGGAAAGGAAATCAAACTTGCAGAATACCATTAAAACTCAATAAGGATGATATGCATCCAAACCTTATCTCTTCTAGTTACCATCATTTAATTGATTCTTAAGTTAACATTTCAGCATCTTCATTTGCGCCTCCATGTGCAAATATGCTGAAAGAATGACCATCCCTTGCATCAGCAACAATCATATTGCTTTCTTTACAATTTATTGATCATGGTTATTCCACATCTACATGAAGCCAACAATGATGTGGCAAATACCCAAACACAATGCATGGACATACTTTTAGATAGAGAATTTCCAAGCCCAAGTAACTTTCTGTCCTTTTAGAATGCAACAAACATCTGCATATATAAGACTTTCTTTCATATGGATCAGCCCTTATGTTTGTATCTAAAATGTAGAAACCAGCAGTCAACCACCATGCAACTTATCATATTATTTGGGGGCTAAATGAAAGTTTTTCTTTATCCCATATTTAAAGCGAAACATGCGACAATCATGGGGTTATTCATTACCATGTAAAATTCAAGTCTTCTTTGGTTAGTCTATGTTCTCCTAGATCTAATGTGACCGTACACGGTCCTTATATTTCTCTAATCAATATACCATGCAAAGTTAAAAACATAATATATATAAAGCAATGAATGTAACAGATGTAAAGAGATCAATATAGTTTAGGCTGACAGTACATGCAGGTTGATCATTTCCCAAATTTCTGTAGGGATAGATCCAGACATATTCAAGTTTCTCAAAACCCTAACGATACATTTGATATAATTTAATGGCTCTAATTGCACATGCTTTTGTATTAAGAGTAAAAATATTAATAATTCTGGAAACAGATAACTAATTAGAAACTATAAACATACATGTATTTAATGTTCTTGTTGCTCAAATTTGGAAATTTGAACTTTGGCCCATTCATATCACTGCTTCTCCAGTTTATAGAGAAGATAACATTAACTACAATGGAACATTCAAATCCTAACAATCAAATAGATGAGAGACAAATGGCAAAGAGTTGAAGAAGATCCTTCTACTCACAGGTCACTCAAATTTCCTAAACCAAAAAAGGGAATGAGGAATAGGTCCTTCCAGTCCACTTGAATGCATTTCTCTTCAATATTTCAAAAAAACAAAAGGGAGGGCAACAAAGCTGTAAGTCAGGATCCGCCATAAAGATAAATTCTGTAACAGAATAACATGTAACAGATAATGTCCTTACAGCCTATGGAGACAAGTCCATCCCCCAATAAATTATGGTATAGTGCCAGCAAAGTTATTATCACTTATTCTACTGCCGACAACAAAGTGAAAGGTATATTGTTAATATTAAACCATCTAGATGAGAAGAGAAACCATACGAGTACTTACAAATCTTTCAAGTTTTCCTAGTTACCTAGCAAAGTTTCCAGAAAAACAATTGGCAGAAAGTATCCTGAAATTATAAATCGGGCACCAAACCACAGTAAACATATGTCTCTTCTTAAAATTCTATTATATTGGACACATATTATACTTTCAATATTAAGAATCATGATATCATACAAAGTAGTTAATTGGACCAAATAGCCAAGCTCCTTAGGGATAGTCCCATAAAACCGGTTCTCATCAAGGCACCTAATTTTGTTTTTATGAAAGAAAAAATGATTAGCATAAACAAGAATAGCATTTCAATTACTAGAAAAGGAGAAGCATTGAGATTTTAAAGATTGAACCGTACAAGCCACTGAGATTATTAAATGATCCCTACTCAGTGGGAATTTCCCCCTCTTAAGCGGTTGGAAGTAAGACCAGTGCATAAGAATGTTTGTTGATGATAAACAAGTGATCCTTGATTATAAGTTTCGAAGAAGACCAACAGAGATAAGTGTACTTACATTTTATTCAAATGCTGCATGGAAGCCCATTGCTTGGAAGTGTCCCATTAAGGTAATTGCAGGAAAGATCACTATTAAGAAGAAGGAGATGAATAATTAAAATACCAATCAGACAAACATTCACAAAACCGCATGCCATGTGCTTTCCCTTAGTCCAAATTCCAGTAAATAAAGGTATATACCATTGAGGGTGATTTGGGGTATGGTTGACTCTTCTATTTACAGCACTACTCTTGTAAACATATTTTAAAGAAAAAGAACACAAATCAGTGTTTTGTTGCTTTCAACAAATATACAGTTTCATAGTTAAAATTGTGCAACCATCTTTTGAGTATAAAAATCAATTTTAAAGAAACAGAAAGTTGTTTCTAATAATAAAACAAATATTGAAATTAAATCAGAAAACTAAACAAATCCTTAATAATATGGTCTAGACCTTTAAATTAGCAAGATGATATTAGTGCCCAAGTGAACTAAACATGAAAGTTGTTCTTCCATTTCTTCGAGAAATGGAAAATGGACCAGTTCTGTTGGAATCGTGCCTAGAAGACTCAAATATTTATCTAAAACCTGAAAAATATGAAATTTAACATCTATTAAACTCATAAAACCCTTTTTGATTATTTCTTTGTCTCAAAGAATTTATTTTTATGTTTATAATTGAATCTTGTTTACAATTTCGTGATAAAAATTTGTTAGAGAATAAGTCATAAAACTTGGTTATTTGTAATTTCGTGATTCAAGTGTGGAGTATTATTATAATCTTATAGTTAGTTATAAGTTCACATAACTACTTAAGTGGCTAAGTTAGATGTGAGAGTAAGTTGGAGACTTAACTTTGCTAAATTAACTAGTGAGAGAAATACGTTAAGGTTTTATTAACTTCGGATTACAATATTTCAAAATTTTAAAATTGTGAGGTTGAGTGATTAAAATCTAGAGTGTGAGAAACTAAGATTGTATCTTTGTTGTAAAGTCAATAACCTTTCATGAACGTAACCATTTTCGGTGAACCACATAAAACTTTTGTGTGTCGTGTTGTGGTTGTTCATTTGCTTGTTATGTGTAATCTTTAAGTCATTTGTATCATTTTGGTTCGTTAAATTCATTTAAAAAGGTATAGAAGGCAATCTTTGTGTTTGTACACAAAATGTTCGACAAAAGTCTCAAATGAGCACAAGTGCACTCCAACATTGGTTTTGGGTATACCGTCGACAAAATCTTCATTTGAAATTTAAGTTTCTAATGATATATATCAGTTGTTCAGGAAGCCCCATTACAATTATGAATGAAATTCATCAAACTGAATTTAAAATGCAAACAAAGAGAAAGTGAAAGAAGAAGAGAGGACTTACATGTTGGTGATGTGAGAGTAATTGCCAAAAGGATTATGTTGGTGTGGGTTGTGCCATTACTTGCTTCTGGGTGGTAAGTGGGTATTGGGAGCATATATGATTGGCAAGGATCCTCTGCTGAATTCAAGTGTGTGAAGCCCATTGTTGCAGCCATTTGTTTAAGAACGATGACTGCATATAATCGGCGCTATATTTGAACACATCAGAAACTTTCTTCGTTAAAAAAATGTTTGCTTATAAATCCCAAGTTTTTTTTTTTTTTTTTTCTTATAAATCTCAACTTACTAAAAGTTTATTTCAGGTAGTTTTTAAAAATTAAATTATTTTCAAAAAGATGAATTTTGTATGTGTAGAATAACAAACAGATCTATATATATTTCTTCAAATTACACAATAAACTTAAATAAATAATTTAATATATTATTTTAAAATTTTAAAATATTGAAAGAGCAATAGTTATCGGCGTAACAAGTTGTGGTCAACCGTTAGTCAAAAGTGGTGCATTCACAACACAACTAATCCGATCGAGACCAGCATGAGGCGATCTATTGGAATTTGGTGGAATCGTAGGATTTTGACTCTCTGTTTTGCCGCATGAACGGCCAATCTTTCGCTGCCTGCTTTTTCCTGTTCCCAATAAAATCGCTTGTCCCAATATACCATCATTGACTACCGGTTAGTTGGAGTTGACCATCATTGACGACAGTTGATCGAAGGTTGACCTCCATGAGCAAGATCAAATTACACATTGAATTTCCTCTCTTTTTAAAAAATTATTAATTAATTAATAATATATTAGATATAAATTATTCCAATACAACTTTTTGTTTAATATGTATCAAATACTTATCAAAAGACAGTTCTATAACTATAAAAATATTTTAAGAAATAAAATATTCTCAGTTTATCATTATACATACAACAATAATTTAAAAATATAATTTACTAAACACATAATCATAGGGTGTATTTGGTCAGAAAATGTTGTATTACTAGGAATGTTATATTATTAAAAAATATAAATTACCTTGAAAATTACTATAAATGTGTTTAATTAGACTGTAATAAATTGATGGGTATATTATATTAATATGTTTGGTTAGAAAGAACAAATTGATAGGTATGTCATATAAATTACTAAATTACCCTCATTTTTAAATTTTAATATAATATTATTATTTTAATCTTCTCTTTTAACCTCATACATTTGAGATTTTGCTAAAATACCCCAGCCACGTAAAAGTTTAATTTTTAACAAAATAATCACCCCCACACACCCCGAGCCACTACCGACCATGATTGCAGTGATAGAAACAATGCATGATCTGGCAGATCTGGCCAACCATGCGTCGTTCCAGTGACATCAGTCGGCGGTGGTGGCTAGCAGTCGAAGGTGGTCCTAGGTGGCCTGCAATTTGTTTTAAATATAAGGGCATTACTATTCAAAAACTTAATTAGTTGGGGTAAAACTGTAATGGTAAATTCATGTAAATTAATTTCAAAATAAGGGTATTATTGTCCAAAAATTTGAATAGTTAAGGATAAAGTTGTAACAAAATTGATATTACCAAATAATCTTAAAATACCTAAGAAAATGAAGGTATTCAAATTACTACATATATAACTAACAATAATTATTATGGGTTTTGAAAGATTATCAGAATTTTATATTATCTAACAACCAAACATGATCTTAAATAATATAAGATGACATTACTGCAGTAATGGGAGATAATCTCTAACCAAACGCCTCCATAGGGTTTTTTTATGGAAGCTGTATATACCATACACATTCTAACTTCTTTGGAAAATTGATTATTTTCAAAGTTGATTGAAAATTTATTAAGTTTAAAGTTACAACAATATCAAACTAATCTTATTTTTATCATTAACGCTAACTAAAATTTGTGTGTTAATAATTAATATTTTTCTTCTTCAAGTTTATTTCAATTAGTTATTTATATGAGGGTTGAGATAATGTGATTTAATTTTTGACACTTCTTGTGAGTTGTTAATCTTTTTTGATCCAATGATGATAATATAAAGGTTTAAGGTACTTAAATTTAATACCAGCTCAAAATCTCTCATCACTGTTGAATCAAATATAAATAATTTCTTAAAATTAAGTCAATGTATTCTGGCTCGTTATAGTAAAAATATCATGGTTATTAAAATAGTTATTTCAAGATAATCATTATTGAAATTAAAATAACATTACAAAATAAATTTTAATTTTAATTCATAATGACATTTAAATATTTCTAATTGTGTAATATATTTTTCATTTACTATGTATAATTGCAGTGGAAGCTGAGCACATTTTAGAGGCCGAAAGCAAAGATAATATGTTCACAAAACAAAATAGAACAAGAAACAATCTGTAACTGATGACATAATAATATTTCAGCTTTAGAAGGAGTTAATAATGTTCAGTTTTTATAATATGATTGAGCTTTTAATTATTAATTAAGACTATACATTAATTTCCCCCAGTAGGATTGAGACTACTTAAATTAAGTTTGAAAATGATCCTTCAATTGTCCCCTAATTAAGATGTGGAAAAACATTTATGGGATTGTCATCAGTTTTGCCTCACAACGACCACACATGACTTTGGTTTCATCACATGTATGGGCAAAAAATCATCTTAGGCCGTATCAGACCCAAGCAAGTATTTTCTACTATGTAGGCCTAAGGCTGTGGTCCAATTCTGGTTGGGTCTACGTTATAATTCATGTCATAGGCCAAACACATGGCCTAAACCTAGCATCTCTCCAAATTGGGCATCACCATTAGCCCACCTAAGGCTAGGTCCATTGGTCCATGATAATTAGGACTCTTCCTATTTGGGTTCAATCCTAATTCGTCCAAGATTCCGTATCTTATGTGAATTAGACTCTTAATCCTATTGAGACAAGTAAATCAGGATTTTTACTATTCACTAAACCTCTACCGTTATGGACTCAAAGTCCCCTAGGGTACGAAGATCCTGCGATTACTATATAAACAAGGGACACACCTCTATTTAGGCATCGAATCTTTATACCACCTACTTGCTCTTAAAGTTCTTCGCTCTAAGAACGTACACCTTCACCATAGTTTTAGTCTTTGACTAAAGTCCATAGGTAACCTTCCTTTCCCTTAGCCTTCACTAAAAAGCCTTTATTAGCCTTACTGACTTGAGCATCGGAGTGCCTACAGCAAACACCACCCCGATTTTTTCCGTTCGCTTCACATTGGTTTCTTTGAGTGTGTAGGTGCAGTGGATTGTCAGTGGCCTCAACCTCACAGTTTCTTTCCGTAACTATAGATTTTAACGTCTAAATCACATCAAATACAAAATTATACAATAATAATGGCAATAACAACAACAACAACAACAACAACAACAACAATAATAAAAGTTAATATAAGAACGTAACATTTTCTTATTAAGTTAAATAAAATTAAGTGCATTGCTCAAGAAAAGTTTATATTTATTTAAAAAAAATATTATATGTCAAAATTTGAAAATCTAACAGATCAACTTTATAAATCAATAAAATCTATCTAAACTTTATAAACTTGTGACCTTTTTTTATCATTTTACCTTGATTGATAATCTCCCTTAATTAGTATTAGGAAGTGTTAAGATCAAAACCAAGAGGTGTTTTGTTTAAGGGGAAATATTAGGCAAAAGAAATGTTAAGTAAAGCTAAGAGTAGTTTGGGTTAAAGTGTAAAGAGTAAAAGTAGACTGGGGTTTATTGTAATGACACCAATACGGTGTGTTTTGTACTAAGCACAGTATGATAGCGTTTTTATATCATCTTCCTAATATAAAAATGCAGCTTCCTCTGTTTTCTGCTGTAAGTAAAAAAACTGTAGTTTATTCTCAATTGTTTTTCACGCATTCTTTAATTCTTGTTAATTTTCTTTTCGAATCCGATCAGAATCTTCATGGTATCAGAGCTATAGACAGACGTCCATGGCTAATCTCAGTTCTGGATCCTTGAATTCTAGCTCCAAGATAGTGAACGAGCTGCCTAACAGTGCAAATGCGTTGAGTTCAGTTGCTCATTCTTCTCTTCCAATTCTATCAATCAAGCTAGGGGAAAGAAACTACAGTCACTGGAGATCCCAGGTATTACCTGTGTTAACCTCTTATGAACTTGATGGCTTCATCACAGGTGTGCATGTATGCCCGTCTATGTTTTTAACTGAACAAATTCAAGATTCTGAACGAATAATCAAGAAACCTAACCCTAAGTACTTTGATTGGAAAAAGACGGATCAATTTCTAGTTAGCTGGTTAAATTCTTCCATTACCAAGTCTATGTTTAGACATGTTGCTAAGTGTGGTAGTGCGTATGAAATTTGGAATACATTAGAATTGCATTTTCAGTCTTTCTCAAAGGCGAGAACACTTCATTTGAGAAATCTATTGCAAAGCACTAAGAATGAGTCTATGAGTGTTAATGAGTATATTTTGAAAATGAAAGAGTTAGGGGATGAACTAGTGGCCAGTGGAGTTCAAATTGGAGATGAGGAATTGTTGTTATACATTCTGCACGGTTTAGGTCCAAAGTTTGATGCGATGGTAGCTAATTTGGTGGCTAACAGTAGTACTACCACTCTCCAAGAAGCACAAATACTACTCCACAAACATGAGATGAGAATTGAGAAGCAGAATAGTATACTATCTAACTTTCATGGTATATCATCTGCACTACTAGCCACAAAACAAGCTTCAAGTGATGTTGGAGGTGTGTCACAGTTCCAAATTTCTTTTGTACCACAATTCCAAAATACCGGGGCTGGAGGAGTTACTGCTTAGAATTTTGGTTCTCCCTCTACTATTCAACCAACTACATGGCAGAACTCTAACCCTTCACCTATGTCTTCACAAGGAATGTTGAATTATCAACACCATGGAATTTATCCCCAACAACAACACCATGGAATTTATCCCTAACAACAACCCCCTAATGTAGCCATGTATTCTACCACCTTTCCTCATCCTGTTCCTACTCAATATCCTGCTCCTGGTGGTGGTCAGTTTAACAACAATGGGATGAGAGGCAGAGGTCGAGGCAGAGGGTACTTTAGGCCTCATTTAATTTGTCAAGTATGTGGGAAAAATGGTCACTCGGCCTTGCAATGTTATCACCGCTTTGACTATGAGTACCAGGGGTTTATGAACACAAATCATGGTAACTACAGTCCTTCTTCAGCCCAGATAACTACTTCTCCAGTCATTAATACTCAATCATACTCAGGAAACTCACATGACCCTAATGCTCCTGCTCAAGCTCTCTTTGCAGCAAATACTATAACACCCAAATCTTTTTCAAACTCTTATGAAGGTTTTCATGATTTTTCTACTGCTGGAATGCCTAGAAGTTTTCAACCACACACACCTCAAAATTACTCACCAGACCAGAATACAAACACTTTCTCAAACACTACCTCTTTGACACCGTTCTCTCATGTTAATGCTCTAGCTACTACTACTCCACAAACACTCACAGATCAGTCCTGGTACATGGACTCTGGAGCCTCAAATCATATGATTGCCGATGCAAATAACATGCTGATGAAGTCTAACTACCAGGGAGGGTCCCAAGTACAAGTTGGTAATGGTCGTCCCATTCCCATTACCCATACAGGGTACATTATCAAGTACCTCTCTGATTCAAATAGAATTTTACAACTTCATAACATCTTGTGTGTTCCTAGTATTGCTAAGAACCTACTAAGCATATCTCAAATCACTAAAGATAATCATGTGATAGTTGAGTTTCATGTTGACCACTGTTTGATAAAGGATAAGCAAAGAAAGGCTATTCTTCTTCAAATGACAATAAAGGATGGCCTCTATCAGCTTACCTTGCCCACCATTGCTGCTCTTTCAGCTGATTCTACACTAAGACCTACACTTTGTGATTCTAGCTCTGTTTCCGCCTTTAATACCCATGAAGTTAGTTCATTCAAACCCAATAAAGAGTATTCTTTGGGTACTGTTTTAGATTCTGCTCCTGCCTGTAATTCTACAAAGAAGATCTTACTTAATGAGCCATCTAGTAGTGTTTTACTATGGCATGCCAGATTAGGTCATCCTAGTAGTAAGATTCTAAATAATGTACTTGGAAAGTTGAATGTAAGAAAATCAAGTACCAAGTACGAAAAATAAACAATTTTTTTGTGAAGCATGTCAATTTGGAAAATTACAACAGTGTACATTTCCTAAGTTTGCTTCCAGGGCTAAGAAACCTTTAGAGATAGTGTACTCTGACTTGTGGGGTCCTGCCCCTATTCTCTCTACTTAGGGGTATAGGTATTATGCTATATTTGTGGATGATTTTAGTAGACACACATGGATCTACCCACTGAAACTAAAGTCTGAAGTCTTTAATGTGTTTACTCAGTTCCTTTGTTTTGTGGAGAAGTAATTAGATGCAAAACTAAAATGCTTACAAGCAGATTGGGGAGGGGAATTTCGACCCTTTACTAGTTATTTAGAGAAACATAGCATCTTGTTTAGGCACCCTTGTCCATATCTTCATCAGCAAAATGGTAGAGTAGAACACAAACATAGGATTATTACTAAGTATGGGCTATCCTTTCTAGCTTATGCAACCATGCCTCTGAAATTCTGGTGGTCAGCCTTTAGTACAGCAGTGTATCTACTCAACCGACTTCCCTCAACAGCTATTGATTTTGTATCCCTTGTTGAAGCCTTATTCCAACAAGTACCAAATTATACTGATCTGAAAGTGTTTGGTTGCTGCTGTTATCCATTTCTTAGACTTTATCAAAGGCACAAACTGTCTTTTCACACTGAAAAATGTGTGTTCTTGGGTTATAGCCTTGTTCATAAAGGGTTTAGATGTATGAATTCCAATGGCAGATGTTATGTGGTTAAACAAGTTCGTTTTAATGAGACTGATTTCCCATTCAAGTCTAGCTTTCAACCTGATGTGTCTTCTCCTGTTTCACCTGAATTTTGTGAGGTTACCAAGTCCTGGATCTTGCCATCACCTTCATCCTCATCCAAACCTTCAGATTCTAAACCTACTATTTCTATAGACATTAATCAAGAGAGTGCTTCAAAAGAGTCCATTCAGAACTGTAGAATGTTATCTCCCCAAGCTGATACCTTATCCTTTCCTGAGAATATGCCTACAACATCCACTTCAACACAAACCAATCTTGGAATTCAGCTAGAGGTTGTTCTTCCCATCCTAGCTAAAAGCAAAAATGTAAATGTTCATCCAATGGTTACCCGATCCAAGGGCTGTGTTTCAACTAATATACCTCAGGCTCTTCTATCTACACATACAATACTCCCTGAACCTACCTCAGTTACTGAAACTTTAAAAACTCCAAAATGGAAAACGGCTATGGAGGTTGAATATCAAGCATTGCTGAACAATCAGACTTGGAAATTAGTTCCCTATGTAGATGGTATGAACATAGTAGCTGCAAGTGGGTGTTTAAAACCAAGTTAAACTCAGATGGCTCTCTTTCAAAGTATAAAGCTAGGTTAGTAGCTAAGGCGTTTCAACAAACCCCTAGACTTGATTATTTTGAGACATTTTCTCCAATAGTTAATGCAGCAACTATTAGAATTATTTTATCCTTAGCAAGGTATATAATTCTTTGGGAAGTGCAAGAACTAGATGTAAATAATGCATTTCTCAATGGAGAATTGACTGAACAAGTTTTTATGATGCAACCAGAAGGCTTCTCTGATTTTTCTCAAACAAGGCAGGTCTGTTAGTTGCAAAAAGCACTATATGGACTCAAACAAGCTCCAAGAGCTTGGTTTGAAAAGTTGAAACAGGCTCTATTAAGTTGGGGATTTCAGAATTCTATTTCTGATGTTAGTCTGTTTTTCTATAAAAAGAAATCTGCTATAGTTTATCTCCTGGTGTATGTAGATGACATATTAGTTACTGGAAACAACTCTCAACTGGTTGATCAGATAGTGGCAGATTTGAATACCCAGTTTGCTTTAAAGGTTCGTGGTCCTGTGAGTTATTTTCTTGGATTTGAAGTTAAGAGAAATGATAAAGAGTTGTTGCTCACACAAAGTAAGTATGCTCAAGATTTGCTGCTAAGGGTTGGTATGAATGAATTTAAATCTTGTATTACTCCCATGGCCACTGGTACTAGACTGGGGAAAGAAGATAGTGATCAGTTTGATCAACCTTCACTGTACAGAAGCATTGTTGGAGGGCAGCAGTATCTGACATTGTCCAGACCTAATCTTGCATTTGCTATGAACAAGTTAAGTCAATTTCAACAGCAGCCCACTGTCAATCATTGGACAACATGTAAAAGGGTTCTTAGATACGTGACAAGTTAAGTCAATTTCAGCAGCAGCCCTCTGTCAATCATTGGACAACATGTAAAAGGGTTCTTAGATACATGAAGGGAACACTGAATCATGGGTTATTGTTTACTAAAAAGGAACATTTTCTACTGGAAGCTTATGCAGATGCAGATTGGGCTACGATGTTAATGACATGAGATCTACAAGTGGGTATGTTGTGTTTATTGAGGAAATTTAGTTCAATGGAGTTCAAAGAAACAAAAGGTGGTTTCTTTGTCATCTACTGAGGTAGAATACAGAGCCTTAAGTCAAGCTTTTATAGAACTTGTATGGATCAGGAATTTATTTGAAGAAGTTGGTCTTAGTTTGAACAGCTGCCCTATGATATGGTGTGACAACATGAGTGTTGGAGCACAGTCTTCAAACCCTGTATTTCATGCTCAAACAAAGCACATCAAAATTGATGTGCATTATGTGAGAGATTTAGTTGCAAATAAGAGCTTAAGTGTGCAATACGTAGCTTCTGAGTACCAAGTGGTAGACATTTTAACCAAAGCTTTACCTGGAAATCAATTTAGTTATCTGAAGGAGAAACTCACTGTTACAGATTCCTTATCTGATTAGAATGATTGTTCAGTTTGTTCTCTTAAAATTGTTAATTGAGAATGCAGATGTTGTGTTAAGGATTGAAGTCATGAGGATGAGTTACTGGATTATGTGGTACTGATATCTGTCAAAATGAAGCTGCTGGTGAATGGTATGATATAGTTCTCGGAAATTGACTTTATTTTCTCTAAAATTGTGAAAGTTTGAGCTGTGCAAAATATGTTGAAATTGTGTGAACTGGAACTATGTGTGGTTCTTCTCTGCTTATATAGGAGTATGATCTGTTGAAAGAGTTATGGAATGGTATGTCTACTGATTAAAAATAGGTGTTGCTGATGACTAAAGTTGTGTAAGCTTGAACTTATGAAAAATGTGTGTTGATTGATTTCTCTGAAAGTGAATACCGTTGTTGGTGTTTAACTGGAGGTGAGTGGTTGATATGTTTCTGGTACTTGCTGTTCTGTTTGAATGGATATTGTTGTTATTCTGGTTTTTAATGAACTGATGATGTTAGTGTTAGTGAACGACCCAGTTACACAGCGGAAAACAAAAACATAAACTCGATGGGTCGTTCCTTAGAACCAAGATCCGGTACAAAAATCACAGTTTACATTAAAATAATCAAATCTGTAAAAATCAGTTCAAGGTTTAAGAAACCATACCCACGTTTGGAGGCTCCACCAATATTGTCTCTGAACGTGTTTGCTACCGATCCAAGTGTAGGATCGAATCGTAGAGGTCCACATGAGAACTAAGGAGGGATTTGCTAGATCCTCCTTGGCCTTAAGAAATCAAGAAAAACAAAACAAATAAGAACTTTGGTTCTTTGCAAAAGCAAAAGTGGCGTGAGAGTGAGAGTGTTTAAGGGTTGGAGAGTTTTTCTCTTTTCAATGAAAAATAATCAACATGAATAAAATGAATTTTTTACACATATTTTCAATTAACACTTTTCTTTTATAGTACAATTTAAGTTGCCCTATTCCCATATGGAATTGGCTTGGGCTCCAACCCAAACACCCCCAAATTTGCCAAACACTCCCAATTAGATATTTTAATTTAATTCATCATTATCTCAATTAAAAATCAATTAATATATATTTAATATATATATTAACATTTAACAATAATGATAATTTATTTAAATATATGCGAACATATATTTAAACGGAATTTCACTTATTTAATTTTTCTAACAAATTAAATAAAGGCTACAACCTCAACAAATTTAATTGCACTGTGAAATTACCAAAATACCCTTTTCGCTTAAAAAGATGAAAACGCCATTCTTTCTTCTTGGCTCTTAAATTATCTTCTATGTATGTGACCCATAGACTCCTCATCATACCGGTAGTGTATAGTATCGCGATTAACACCAATTAATCGTCTCACTAATACACAGACTAAGATTGGCCCCTAGCAAGGCATCATGGCCACTCGATAGATTCGGATTCAGCAAAGTAGCTACCTGTCAACGATATGGTTACCGTACAATATGATCCTTTCATCATACGTTATCTCGACGAGACGAAAGCATAGAAATGGTGTCAACCTTCGGTTACTCTCGATATTATATATTCAGTTTCTGGACCAATGACCCGTATTATAATATGGATAGAGCAACAACTCAATCCCACTATGGCCACAGTTTTAGTGTCATTGCCATATACTGAATTGTGCCGTGAGATAACTTCTCCCATACCCGGGAGTGATGAATCCTCTGTCAATCCACCATAGTCTTGATACACTCCTTAATATAGCCAATCACCACCATACTGACAACTCTGAATAGAACTGCATTAGGCTAGTGTCAAACTGTACCAATCGGTGCACAAGGCGCTCCGGTGATCTCAAGTCTAAGGATCACATGCACCACCATTCGTTAGAGGATTTGTTCCATAGACACTGGGGTTACCATCCATATGGAATCCTGCGGGTAGGGTCGATCCGGTGAACTTCTTTGCGGTATATCCGCCTACAATAAGCACCCATGTGTTGCACCAGGTTGTCACCAAACAACCTTGACAAGTGAAGATCACCACCGCCTTTCGAAGGTGGTCTTCAACGCTATGATAGCCTTATCGTATTATCTGTGCCCTTACTTCAGAATAATACTGGGGCTACGGACGTTTCTAGAATGGTCACCATATGTGCTCATAGGGTTCTCACTATCAAGATTTGAAACACTTAATACCCTCGTCACGGTTCTACCATTCTAAGGACATATATCAATACATATTGCAATAATAATGATTTACGCGATATAGAATAAAATGCCTTTTATTATTGATTAATAAACATGATTACAAAGAGTCAATTCTACAATAATTGATTGGCTCTAGGGCATCTACTCTAACAGTTAGTCTACCGAATGAATGTTGCTGATTGTTCTGGTTGGTGAATGAGTAAAGTTGGGCTGTTGATCATTGGTGTGTGTTCTGCTGCCGAATGAATGTTGCTGATTGTTCTGGTTGGTGAATGAGTAAAGTTGGGTTGTTGATCATTTGTGTGTGTTCTGCTGCAATTTTCTGGTGCAGATAGGCAAAAGAAATGTTAAGTAAAGCCAAGTATAGTAGTTTGGGTTAAAGTGTAAAGAGTAAAAGTAGAGTGGGGTTTATTGTAATGACACCAATACGTTGTGTTTTGTACTAAGCACAGTACGACAGCGTTTTTATATCATCTTCCTGAAACGCGGCTTCCTCTGTTTTCTATTGTAAGTAAAAAAAACTGCAGTTTATTCTCAACTGTTTTTCACGCATTCTTTAATTCTTGTTAATTTTCTTTTCGAATCCGATCAGAATCTTCAATTAGTAATAAATATGAATAAGAGATATATTAATTATTAAAACATTAATTTTTCATAAAATTAATTAGATTAAAACTATAAATTGAAAATATTAAAACCAATGTTTTTTATGCTATTATCATTTGTAAATATGTATAATATCTAAGAATGTATCATTAGATAAATATTATAATATATAACATTAATTTTAATTTATTTAATATGCATAATATATAATGTATGAAAGAAAGAAGTTATTAATCTTTTCTTTTTCATAAATTGTTTCTCTCTAAATTAAGAAGAAATTAAATTAATGGATAATTATTAAATTTTATTAGTTTTTTAGGAATTGAATTTTCTTGTTCTTTTGCTTTCTCTCTTAGAAAGATTCTATAAATTATGATGGAAAATTAGTTATTATTTTTTCGTTCATAGAGAAACATAATTACAATGAAAAGTCTTTTATAATAAAAACTTTTGCATAAAAGGAAAAGTAGATTAAGATTTATAAAAAAAAATATATAATTCCAAAGGTATTGTAATATGTTAGATGTAGAAATCAAATCTGAAATCTAATAACAGAAATGTGAAAATTGAACGGAATCATTGTTTTTTTCAGTGTTTAACTTAACTTTAAATAATTTAATCTAAACTTATTGCTATCGTTTTTATTTTTTTGCAATTGGAATATGGTTTAAAGTTTTTATCTTCATTTTAAAGACTAATTTAAGTTTAAATAATACAATGATTAGATTTGAAGGTAGAAATGAGATTCCACAGGTAAACAAGGCAGACATTATAATCTATCAGGTGTATTTTTCCTTAAACTTAGATAGTAAATCAGATACATTAAATTCTTTGGAGGGTATGATATATGGTATATTAAACATATTTTAACATTTTTTTACAAGTTTTTTCAAGCAAGTTGAACATGTATTTCTTCTTGGAAAATTTTGTTTTTGATAAAACCTCAGCGGAATGAGGGAATTTTATTAAACAAAAAAGAAATCAAATACACCTAAAGTGGGGGACGTAATGAGCCTTACCTCTTGAAAGCATGATAATACTGTAATACATAAAGATTAAAACAAAAACAAAAATGCATGCCTAAGAAACTAAATGCATACAATTAACCAAAAGAGAAACAACACCAATTATTTTATTCTTTTGCAAGCTTGAAGACATTCTACTCACAACCAGTTGTCCTAATTTGATTGTTTGAAGGCATCTAGGGAAGATCCGTTGTGGCTGAAAACATATGAGAAACCATGTTCATGGTTGGCCTAGATTCTAGATTGGAATCCAAACAATCAATTGCTAGCTTTATGATTGCTATCAGTTGATCTTGAATAGCAGGTGGAGGAAGTGGAAGGCGTTCGTCCAAAACATTGTTCAACAACAAGTTCTCCCAAGTGAAAAGAGTTGATAGGGTAGGAATGATATCACCTGGATGCTTTCCATTGATCAATTCCAATGCTAACACTCCAAAACTATACACATCACATTTTTCAGTTACCTTCATTGTGTAAGCAAGTTCTACAAAGCGAAAGATAAATGATGAGACCATACTTCATAATTATTATATTTTTTATGTAAGTAACAAAACAATCAAGTCAATTACAAATGAATTATATATACCTGGTGCAATATATCCGTATGTGCCTGCAAGTTGTGTCCAATTGGATGAGTCTGGGTTAAGAAATTTGGCAATTCCAAAGTCTGAAACATGAGGTTCATATTTTGAATCCAACAACACATTTGTGCTTGATATGTCTCGATGGACTATTGGTGGAAAGCAATCGTGTTCTATGTAGGACAAGGCATTACACACCCCTTTCAAAATATTTACTCTCTTACCCCATTCCAATTCTCTTGCTGTGGCTTCATTACTCAAGAATGTGGCCAAGCTACCTCTTTCAAGATACTCATAAACTAAAAAAGAGTCTCGAGAATGTACACAAAAACCAAAAAAATTCACAATGTTTCGATGTGATACCTCTGTTAATGCCCTTATTTCATTTAAAAACTCTTTTTGGTCTTCTATCTCATCAAGCTGAAGGGAGTGAAATTTCTTTATCGCCAAAATAGTCCCTAACTTAAGCTGTGCTCTGTAAACACTTCCAAATCCACCCCTACCAATGCAATACTTGGCATCAAAATTCTCTATTGCACTTGCGATTTCTTCGTACATTATTTTTCCATCAAAAGTTAATACTGAAAGAAATTCATCCTTGTTCACGCTTCTACGTTGTTTTGTTAACTCTTGTTTTTTTCTTTGGAAACAAAAGGACATAAAAGTCACCACAATTAAAAGAACAAGTGCTCCTGAAACAAGAAAGGAGATTACCAACCTCTTTTCTACGACGTGTTTGTGTGATATGAGAACCTTACAAGGTGTCAATCCACTAGCATTACCACACAATCCTTTATTCCCTTGTAATGCTTCAATGGGAGCATCTTGGAATGCTCTGTTGTTGGGAATTGGACCTTGTAACTCATTATAAGATATGTCAATACTTGACAAGCCATGCATATCTTCAAAACAAGTTGGAATTAGGCCAGAAAGTTTATTGTAGGAAAGATTTAGATATTCCAAGCTTTCCAAATTACATATTTGTGATGGTATCTCTCCTTTGAGCAAGTTATGACTCAAATCAAGTTCTGACAATTGAAACAAATTCCCCAATTGGAACGAAATTTTGAGGTTAAATTGATTGTTTCGCAAATTCAAGTAGTGCAATTTTGACAAGTACCCTAAATCTCCTGGGATTGACTTGCTTAATCTATTTTTGGACAAGTCAAGGTACTCAAGTTCTTTGAGTAAGCCAACTTCACGAGGTATGCCTCCGGCAAGTTGATTCCCAGTTAAAATAATCTTGTTAAGAGAAGTCAACTTTCCAAGTTGCATTGGAATCTCTCCAACTAAATGATTTGAAGAAAAGTCAAGTGCATGTAGTTCGATTGAGTTCTGAATCTCAAGCAGGATGCTCCTAGAAATGTTATTCCCTGATATATTTATAGTGCCTAACTGTGAGCACTTTCCCCAAGTAGATGAGATTTCACCATGAAATTTGTTGCGGCTAAGATCTATGAAATTCAGATTTGGATACATGCCGAAATCTTCAGAAATATTTCCAATGAACTAGTTTTTTTGAAAGCAAACTCTGATTGAGCTTGTACAGTCTCTTAAATCTTTAGGGATGCGGCCACCAAAATTGTTCTCACTAACGCCTAGGTACATAAGTGATCCACTTCGACAAATATTATGTGGAAGAGAACCAGAAAGATTGTTGGTGTAGAGGCTGAACCTTATTAATTTGGTCAAATTTCTGATGGAAGGAGGAATAGAGCCACTCAATTGATTTATGCCCAATCCTATATCCGAAAGAGACTTCAAGTTGCCTATCTCCTTTGGAATGGCACCAGAAAGGTTGTTTGTGTGGAGGCTTAAAACTTTTAAGTTGCTCAAATTTTCGATGGAAGGAGGAATAGAGCCACTCAATTGATTTGTGCTCAACTGTAGAACCGAAAGAGACTTCAAGTTGCCTATCTCCTTTGGGATGGCATCAGAAAGGTGGTTTGTATGGAGGTATAAAACTTTTAAGTTGCTCAAATTTCCGATGGAAGGAGGAATAGAGCCACTCAATTGATTTATGCCCAATCTTATATCTGAAAAAGACTTCAAGTCCTATCTCGCTTTGGAATGGCACCAGAAAGGTTGTTTCTGTTGAGGTATAAAACTTTTAAGTTGCTCAAATTTTCGATGGAAGGAGGAATAAAGCCACTCAATTGATTTATGCCCAATTCTATATCCGAAAGAGACTTTAAGTTGTCTATCTCCTTTGGAATGGAACCAGAAAGGTTGTTTGTGTGGAGGTATAAAAATTTTAAGTTGCTCAAATTTTCGACGGAAGGAGGAATAGAGCCACTCAATTGATTTATGCCCAATGCTATATCCGAAAGAGACTTCAAGTTGCCTATCTCCTTTGGAATGACGCCAGAAAGTTTGTTTGTGTGGAGGTATAAAACTTTTAAGTTGCTCAAATTTTCGATGGAAGGAGGAATAGAGCCACTCAATTGATTTATGCCCAATTCTATATCCGAAAGAGACTTCAAGTTGCCTATCTCCTTTGGAATGGTGCCAGAAAGGTTGTTTGTGCTGAGGTATAAAACTGTTAAGTTGCTCAAATTTTCGATGGAAGGAGGAATAGAGCCACTCAATTGATTTGCGCTCATCTGTAGATCCAGAAGAGACTTCAAGTTGCCTATCTCCTTTGGGATGGCACCAGAAAGGTGGTTTGTGTGGAGGAATAAAACTTTTAAGTTGCTCAAATTTATGATGGAATGAGGAATAGAGCCACTCAATTGATTTATGCCCAATGCTATATCCAAAAGAGACTTCATGTTGCCTATCTCCTTTGGAATGGCACCAGAAAGGTTGTTTCTGTTGAGGTATAAAACTTTTAAGTTGCTTAAATTTCCGATGGAAGGAGGAATAGAGCCACTCAATTGATTTATGCCCAATCTTATATTCGAAAGAGACTTCAAGTTGCCTATCTCCTTTGGAATGGCGCCAGAAAGGTTGTTTCTGTTGAGGTATAAAACTTTTAAGTTGCTCAAATTTCCGATGGAAGGAGGAATAGAGCCACTCAATTGATTTATGCCCAATTCTATATCCGAAACAGACTTTAAGTTGTCTATCTCCTTTGGAATGGCGCCAGAAAGGTTGGTTGTGTAGAGGTATAAAAATTTTAAGTTGCTCAAATTTCCGATGGAAGGAGGAATAGAGCCACTCAATTGATTTATGCCCAATGCTATATCCGAAGGAGACTTCAAGTTGCCTATCTCCTTTGGAATGGCACCAGAAAGGTTGTTTCTGTTGAGGTATAAAACTTTTAAGTTGCTCAAATTTTCGATGGAAGGAGGAATAGAGCCACTCAATTGATTTATGCCCAATTCTATATCCGAAAGAGACTTTAAGTTGTCTATCTCCTTTGGAATGGCGCCAGAAAGTTTGTTTGTGTGGAGGTATAAAACTTTTAAGTTGCTCGAATTTCCGATAGAAGGAGGAATAGAGCCACTCAATTGATTTATGCCCAATCCTATATCCGAAAAAGACTTCAAGTTGCCTATCTCCTTTGGAATGGCGCCAGAAAGGTTGTTTGTGTGGAGGTATAAAACTTTTAAGTTGCTCAAATTTCTGATGGAAGGAGAAATAGAGCCACTCAATTGATTTATGCCCAATGCTATATCCTAAAGAAACTTCAAGTTGCCTATCTCCTTTGGAATGGCGCCAGAAAGGTTGTTTGTGTAGAGATATAAAACTTTTAAGTTGCTCAAATTTCTGATGGAAGGAGGAATAGAGCCACTCAATTAATTTATGCCCAATCTTATATCCAAAAGAGACTTCAAGTTGCCTATCTCCTTTGGAATGGTGCCAGAAAGGTTGTTGGTGTAGAGGTATAAAACTTTGCAGTTGCTCAAATTTCCAATGGAAGGAGGAATGGAGCCACTAAGTTGATTCACGCTTATATCAAGGTATGCAAGATTGGGAAATAATGAGAAAGACAGCTCATGAAGCGTACCTTTTAAACTTGTACAGGTAAGGTTAATACTGTGGATACTTCCTACATGGTTGCAAGAGATTTCAAACCAAGTGCATGGGCTTATTTTGGTTTTGAGGTGGGTTGAAGTATTTTTGTCATTCATAGAAGAAAGAGTCCATGATGACAGAAGAGAATGGCTCCAGTTTTGAAGGCTGGCTTTCCATTTGAGAAGAGCCAGCGCTTCTTCAGTTGAATCAGAGGCAACATCTAGTGAAGAATGTGACATAACAAACAAGACCAAGGAAACAAGTGAAAATACTCTCTTAAAGGTTGTTGACAACCCCATTGTTTGTGATATTATTTAATGCATATCGTAATTCAGAAACTCTGATATATATGGACAACTCATGATACATACCTTAAGGCTTGAAAGGTCTCCCCCACTCTTTTCACACTCAGAAAGTAAAAATTTATTACCTCTTGATGTGGATACTAAAGTTGCTTGTCCTCTGGCACTGACAGATGCACGTGTGCTCACGTGTTAGAATTGACATAAAAGCATTTGCCTTGCATTCATATCTGAAAGTCATATGTATGCATATGTATATGCGTGCTTGTGCTTAGTAAAAGACTTTAATTTCAAAGGACAAAGGTGGACCACTTCAAACTTATTAGGGATCTAGCAGCTCTAATTGCTCACATACATGTGTAACTTACAAGACATTGGTGCTTGAAAAGTCTCCAACGTCGTTTATTCTATGTCTGTTGTTTTGTTGAGATTTCACACATGAATTTTTTCAACTTGCCGAGTCCCTTCATCATTTGGACACTAAGAAAATATGATGTTATGTTAAAGAATGGAATTCTGATAACGAACGTAATTGACACTCTAGTCAAGGTCTTTGTCTTCAACTAATGAAAAAAGACCTTGAAGATACATGTGTAACTTACAAAATTTGGACCATGAAAAGTCTCCAGCGTTGTTTATTCCATGTCTGTTGTTTTGTTGAGACTTCACACATAATTTTCTGCAACTTGCCCGGCCCCTTCATCATCTGGACACTAAGAAAATATGCTGTTATGTTAAAGAATGGAATTCTAATAACTACATAGGTGACACTCTAGTCAAGGTTTTTGTGAAAAGAGACCTTGAAGATTGCCCATTATGTTACATCTTTTCTATCAAGTCCTTTGACTTGAGCTTTTGTGCTACTTCTTTTTACATGGAACCAAATTTGGGCCAACTTTATTTCTTTATTTTTGGGTCTAAATTTTCGTATTTTTATTAGATGGATAATATTTTTCAATGGTAGAAGTTTCGTTGTTTCTTTATAATTATGCACTTGTAATTACCAATGATAATAATGATAATCGGTGGTAGAGTTAAATTTGGCGGGGTTAAACTAAAAATTTTAGTAAATATATAAATCATCAAAATATAAATTTTAAGTGGTGAAAAGATATTATTATTATATGAAATTTGAAATTTTTATGTGGAACCTGGACGGATAGCTTCACCCCTAACGATAATAACAACGAAAATAAGAGGTGAAAAATAATTCTTATATAAATTTTTTTTTTTTTTTTTTTTTTTGGTTGGAACCTGGATGGGTAGCATCGCCCTTGACAATAATAAAAAAAAAAAAAAATAAGATGAACTTGTAATATACAACATTGACATAACATGTTCAAGTGAAAATACTCTCTTAAAGGTCTTTGATAACCCCATTGTTTGTGATATAATGTAATGCATATCATAATTCGGAAACTGATATATTTCAGCAACTCATGATACATACCTTAAGGCTTGAAAAGTCTTCCCCACTCTTTTCATGCTAAGAAAGTAAAAATTTCTATAACATATTGATGTGGATACTAATATTGCTTGTCCTCGGGCATTGATTGATGCATGTATGCTTAGACGTGTTAGATATAACATAAGTGAAACGTCTTGGTCTTGTTTTAATTTCAAAGGACAGAGGTGGACCTCTTCAACTTATTAAGGATCTAGCAGATCTAGTTAATTTTTTTCTTGAACATAATTACATTATTTTTTCTTAGTGGAAGAATGGGGCGTCCACATCATGGGGTAGGTTGCAGAAAATTTGTGTAGAATTTTCGCAACAAAACAAAAAACTTGGAAAGCACCACCGACTTGTATCCCAATTTTGTTGAGAAATTTTATACGTAAATTTTCTGCAGATGATCCCCTGATGTGTTGAATTCAAATACGCGTTTCAGATTTAAAATTAACATCTAATGAGATTATTTTCCACAATTACAAATAGAGCATCGATGGCCATCCAGCTTTGCCAACCTAGTTAACTTCTTATATTTCAATTTATATCTATATCTCCTTAATAACATATTAACAGTTTTCTCTCATTTCGATCTTATATTTCTTTATTATTTAAAGGTTGAAAACAATCTATAAATGATAAAATTTCAACGTAGTGCTATGAAAACAAAGCAGAATGTCTCTATTATTGCCTTCGCATCAATAAGCTGATATTGATTAATGATGTTGGTTATTAATTAAGACTATTAATTAATTTCCCCCAGGGACTACTAAAATTAAGTTTGAATTAAATAATACTTAACTTGTCCCTTAATTAAGACGTGGAATGAAATCTAGCTCACAAGTACTAAAAATAAATGCCTAAAGAGACATAAACCATTGACTTTGGTTTGATGAGGTCAACTGGAAAATTATACTAATTATGCACCCAGAAAAAAAAAAAAAAAAAAAAAAATCAAACTCTTCTTGTTTTCAAATGTGGCTATCCTAGAACAATAATGCTATGCTTACTCACGAACTTACTAACCACCTTATTCACTTTGTTAAAATTACATATGGTATCCGTACTATGCGTATGATATCAGTACTATGTGTTATATTTACAAATGTTAGTAAGATGGTTAGTAGTCCATAAGTAAGCATAATATTATTGATCCTAAAAAGCACAACCACCGTGTATCCCAATTTTGTTGAGAAACTCTATACATAGATTTTCTGTAACCTGCCCCATGATGTGAAAACCACATATTCTCCCACCAAGAAAAAGTATTTTAAGTAAAAGCTGATAACCTGGTTCACACTCTAGTCAAGATCTTTGTCTAATTTATGAACATCTCAATTTCAATTTCATTTTTTATTTCATTTTTTCTATATGTCACAAGAATTAAGATTGTGTTGAATTCAAATGCACTTAAAATTAGCATCCTAGCTATGAAGTTATTTTACCCAATTATAAATAGCACATTGATGGCACCAGGCACGTAGCCACACTCAAACATGTGAGTTCAATTGAACTCACTCAAATTAAAAAAAAAAAAAAAACCTTTATGTTTTATAGAATTTACAATTTTGACCGTATTTAAATTCATATTGACTCTACAAAAATTTGTATTAATTAACACTTTTTTTTTACCTTCTCTCTTTTTCATTTTTTTTTTTTCCTTTACTCTCCTATTTTTTTTATTTTTTTATTTTATTTTTTTTCCTTTAGTTGGATTCCTCAAGAAAGGATGATACTCTTTTTATTTTTTTTGCTTAAAAATCTTTTCTTTTAACTTTCTTAATTAATGAAAGATCATGATCAGCTATGAGTTTTTGTTGAGTTTAATAAATGAGTTTGAAATTGGAAAATTAAATTTCTATATTTTGATATCAATTTTGATTTAATCTTGTTTATGTTGAGGTATGAGTTAATTAGTTGTTGTTTTAAGTTGGATTTGATAAATTTTGGTTAGTTATTGAGTTAATTTTGAATGGGTTTAAAGAATTGATGAAACCCTAAATTGTAGAGATTTGGGGATTTTGTTTAATTTTGATATATTGGTTAATTGTTTGACATTTAGAATTGGATTTGATGAGTTTTTATAGGTTTATGAGTTAAATTTTATTAAGTTAGTATAAATTGTTTGAAAAGCATAAGTTATAAGATTTGGGACTTCTGTTTATAGTTGATATTTTGACCATACTGACTAAAATTCCTGGTTACGTCCCTGATGGCCACCCAACTTTGCTAACCCAGTTAACTTTTTTTTTTTTTTTTTTGGGAAATACAATGGCAAAGACAACAAGAATTTAAAAAAAGAAAAGAAAGAAAAGGTGATGTAGCTTGTCTTTGAAAATAATATTGAAATCTGACAATTTACAGGAGTACAATGTGATGTTGAAATCCAATGCGATATATACGATATGGATAAGTACGATTAAATTTAAGCATTGATATATTTTTTTTACTATAAAAACCATCAACTAGTTAAATGTATTGAATTGATTTCTAAGAAGTTGTAGATGCAAAAAATCTACCGTCATGAAAATAGGGTGTGATCCCGTGAGGTTGAGGTCACTGACAATCCGTTAGACCTGCACACATGAAAGGGCAAGCGTGAAACTTCCGGAAAACACCGAGGTGGTGTTTGCCGTAGGCACTCCGACGCTCAAGTCAGCAAGGCTGAAAGAGATTTAATAAGAATTAAGGAGAAGAAGAATTACCAGGAGTCTTGTCGGAGGCTAGGACTACGACGGAGGCGTCGGGTTCTTGGGAGCAAGAACTTAGGAACAAATAGATGGTTTTGAGTGGTGTAGATTGACTGTGAGAGATTGCATCCCTAATGAGAGGGCAAGCCTCTATTTTTATAGTGAACCTAAGGGGTTGGAATCCTAGTAAGACATTGAGTCCTCTTTTGGGAGATAATCCCTATCATAAAAGAGATATGATTTCTTAACCTTATCAGATTAAGTTTAATAGTTTAAATAAGAGTTGGAATCTTAGTAGGACACTAAGCCCTATTTTGGGAGATAATCTCTATCATGAAAGAGATATGATTTCTTGACCTTATCAGATCAAGTTTAATAGTTTAAATAAGAGTTGGAATCTTAGTAGGACACTAAGCCCTATATTGGGAGATAATCCCTATCATGAAAGAGATATGATTTCTTGACCTTATCAGATCAAGTTTAATAGTTTGAGTAAGATTTGAAATCTTAGTAGAAGAGGAAATAGAATGAGATTCTGATTTCCTATTTATACTCTACACAGAGCTAATGGGTGAAACCCGGCTTTAGCTTAACTTATAGGATAGCCCAACTCATAGAGTGGGTAGGTCGCAAGGTGATTTTAAGCGTGGGCCCAATCGGGATTGGGTTGAGGCCTTGGGCCGTGACATGTTTATTTCGTTATTGGGCCCCGTCAAGCCCAAGACGATTTTTGGCCCTAACAGAAGTTTAATTTAATCCAATCCATCAAGCTAGTTCTTTAATCTTCTGAACTTAGTGAACTCAAAAATAAATAAATAAAGTTAGATTTAATTTGTTAACTTTAATCAATTAATTTAAATGTTTGAAACACTACCCTCATATCAAATTGGATAAAAAAAAAAAAAAGATATAATATTTGATTGGTTTAGGCTGGAACTTGCAAGGAACAAAAGTTTTATTTCTTCTAAAATAGGATACAATAATAAAATTATATCATATTCTGGACCAATGTCTTCCTTCTAATTTGTAAAGAAATCTAGACACATTTTGTATAAGTCTCAAGTTCCTAAGTAGAGTAGTTATATGTATATAAAATGTGTTTTGGGTGAAAAAGATTGATCTAAACCTAAATAAAATATTGATTTTTGCTTTAAAATATTTAGACAAAGAAAAACTTATTGAATATATATATATATATATATATATATATATATATATATATATATAGAGAGAGAGAGAGAGAGAGAGAGAGAGAGAGAGAGAACTCCCACAGGCCAATTGTAGTTCGGGATGATGGGGGTTTTGATGTGGAGATAGGTGGTGTCAGGTGGAAACGATGTTTGGCGCCACAATCGGTTGAATCAGGGAGGAAACTGCCCATTTTCGTGAAGGACATAGTGGCGACGATGACAATCGGCGGCCAATCGGACTTTGGGATGATGGGGGTTTTGATGTGAAGATGAAGGTGATGCTGACGGTGGTGTCAAGTGAGGTGTTTGGCACCATAATGGGCCGAAATCAGGGAGGCAACTGCCGATTTTCGCGAAGGAGATAGTGGCAGTGACAACAATCAGTGGCCAATCGGACTTCGAGATGAGGGGGGTTTTGATGTGGAGATAAAGTTGATACCAATGGTGGTGCCAAGAGGGTGGGGGTTTGGCGGCCAGGAACGACGATTAGGGGAGGAAGCCGTCGGTTGGACTAGCGGTTCGTTACTATTTCATCGGTCCAAATCCAGCCCAATCAAGGCCAATTGCAAAACTAGGTTTAAGGGGTAAACTGAACCGGCTTTAGGATTGGTTCTCGGTTGGACCGACCGGTCTGGTTTTCACAAAAATGCTCCCATAGTCCCACCGATATTAGCCATTGTTCAACATATATAATATCATATGTATTAAGACTAAAATCTATAAATCCATGTAAGCAAAGTAATTTCAAAGGACAGAGGTGGACCACTTCAAACTTATTAAGGATCTAGCAGCTCTAATTGTTCACATACATGTAGGGGTGTTCGGTTCCAGGTTCTCTGCCTTTTTTGAAGGAATTGGAACCGGAACCGATGGTTCTGGTTCCTAGGTACCTAGAATCGAAACCTGTAACAACGGTTTTGGTTCCAGTTTTAGGTACCTTATAAAATTAAAATTACCCCCAAAAGTATTTAAAATGGAAAAAAAAAAAAAAAAAAAAACCTTACAAATGCCCACAGGCCAATTGTAGTTCGGGATGATGGGGGTTTTGATGTGGAGATAGGTGGTGTCAGGTGGGAACGATGTTTGGCGCCACAATCGGTCAAATCAGGGAGAGGAAGCTACCCATTTTCGTGAAGGACATAGTGGCGACGATGACAATCGGCGGCCAATCGGACTTTGGGATGATGGGGGTTTTGATGTGAAGATGAAGGTGATGCTGACAGTGGTGTCAAGTGAGGTGTTTGGCACCAGAATGGGCCAGAATCAGGGAGGCAACTGCCGATTTTCGCGAAGGAGATAGTGGCAGTGACAACAATCAGTGGCCAATCGGACTTTGATATGATGGGGGTTTTGATGTGGAGATAAAGTTGATACCAATGGTGGTGCCAAGAGGGTGTTTGGCGCTAGAACCGATCAGATTCAGGGAGGAAGCCGTCAGTTGGACTAGCGGTTCGTTCTGATTACCCTATTTCGGTCCAAATCCAGCCCAATCAGGGCCAATTGCAAAACTAGGTTTGAGGGGTAAACTGAACCGACTTTAGGACTGGTTCTCGGTCGGACCGACCGGTCTGGTTTTCATAACAATGCTCCCATAGTCCCACCGATATTAGCCATTGTTCAACATATATAATATCATATGTATTAAGACTAAAATCTATAAATCCATGTAAGCAAAGAAATTTCAAAGGACAGAGGTGGACCCTTTCAAACTTATTAAGGATCTAGCAGCTCTAATTGTTCACATACATGTAGGGGTGTTCGGTTCAGGGTACTCTGCCTTTTTTGAAGGCTAGGCCAAGGCGATAGGTTACTTGGTTCCTAGGTACCTAGAATCAGAACCTGTAACAGCGGTTTCGGTTTCAGTTCTAGGTACATTATAAAATTACAATTACCCCCAAAAGTATTTAAAATGGAAAAAAAAAAAAACCTTAAAAATTACAAATGCCCCCCCCCCAACTTGGCATTAACTCCATTACTTTGTAAAGGTAGATTCTCAAAAGTCAAACCAACTTACTATAAATGTTATAAAATATAAATATAAATGTATTCACATTACTTTTCTACAAAAGTTTTTATTAACCCCCCTACTCTTTAATTTTATTTTATATTAGTCTTGGTTCTTGGTTCAGGTTCAGGTTCCTAACTATAGGAACCTAAACTGAAACCGCACAGTGGCGGTTCCAAAAATTTGGAACAGAACCTACCCATTGACAACTGGTTCCGGGTAGGAACTGGAATCAAACCCTGGTACCCGCGGGTTTCGGTTCCAATCAGTTCTTTTGAACACCCCTATATACATGTGTAATTTACAAGACATTGGTGCTTGAAAAGTCTCCAGCATCATTTATTCCATGTCTATTGTTTTGTTGAGATTTCACACATGAATTTTCCGCAACTTGCCCGGCCCCTTCATCATGTCGACACTAAGAAAATGCTACAAGTTTTATGGTTTCTTTATAATTATACACTTGTAATTACCAATGATAATAATGATAATTTGTGGTTTAGTTAATTTTGGAGGGGTTAATCTACAAAATTTAATAAATAAATAAACCATCAAAATATAAATTTTAAGGGGTAAAGTTAAATTTTACAAATCCATAGATTGAATAAAACAGAATAAATACGCCTAATTTAAGAATGCATGGCCTTGCTGAAAATTACCCTAACACAGAAATAATATCACAAAACATCTTCAAACCAAGCTAAAGAAGCACCTTCAGTCATGAAATTGTATGGCAGACAAGCCTTAGAGGACAGAAAATTTATAATAATTGAAAGTATTATGAAGCCTACGGTGTCGTTTTGGGTTTAGTTGAAGAAGTGAATCCTGGACATTGATTCAAGACAGATCATGCGGCTCACATTTTTTGACAGTCAATAATATAAAAGGGGGCAAAACAGTGATAATTTTATCAGGCTAGTCTTCTCTGTTAGCGTTCATTCTTTGAGTGTTTGAGAAACTGATTAAGGCTTAGTTGCTGTGGAGATTTTGTTGTAATTCTGGGCAGGATTAGATTGAAGGTTGTGTTTCCTTCAAAGGCTAGAGTAGTGCTCTGAAATCTTGCGAGTTACAGGTACGGGATTAGAGTGATTAAGTCCTGGGTGACTGTATTTGTCAGATTCAGTAGATCAATCTTGTAATCGTTATGTAACTGTTGAATAATCTTAGTGCAGTGAATCTCCGTATTTCAGAGCTCAACGTGGATGTAATCTATCCAACATTGGATAGGTGAACCATGGTAAATATTGTCTTGTGTGTGTGATTCTTGATTCTTGTCTGTGTTGAATTGATTGTTGCATTAATAAAATTACACTCAGGTTACAACAGTGGTATCAGAGCCTAGGTCTTAGGGTTCATCTAGGTCTAAGATCGATTCAATTCGTGACAAATTTGAAACTCTAAGGTTTGTCAGAATTTGGGGGTTTGTCGATTTAAGGGATTCTAGATCACTAGGGCTTCAAATCTTACTAAGTCTTGGGTCAATTCTTGAGTTTGGGTAGAAACACAAGTCAGAGAGTAAATCTTGAAATTTGTCTAGGGTTCACTGTTAGTTACAGAGTTATGAGTATGATGCGTATGGAGATCTCCCAATACAATGGGAAGATCAATTTCAACACATGGAAAAAGAAGATGAAAGCCCTGCTTTCCCACAATAAGGTAAGGATTGCTTTAGAGAAGGACACCACCAAGTGGCCTGAGGAGAAACTGAAAAAGAAGTCTGAAATTGATGAAGAGGTCTATAATTTGATCATAATGAACCTGTCTGATGCTGTACTGTGAAAGGTAGACGGCATGGAAACATCAATCATGCTTTGGGGTAAACTCGAATCTTTATACTCTTTACAATCTGCACCGAATTTAGCTTTTCTTAAAGGTGCCTTGTTTTCTTACAAGATGGATATTTCTAGGTCTTTAGAAGAAAATCTTGATGAATTTCTAAAAATGACCTTATTACTGAAAGGTACTGATCAGGAGTTAGGGGACTCTAGCTTAGCAATGATATTGTTAAATTCTTTGCCTGATGAGTATTTAGTGGTGAAGAATGCCTTACAATACACTAGGACAGTTCCCAATGTTGACCTGATAATAGCTGGCCTAAAGTCCAGGGAATTAGAGTTGAGAATTCAGAAAAGAAATGGCAATAATTTGTTTGTCAGAGGTAAAACTGATTCAGCACAATTAGCAAAGGATAATGGTAAGAGCTTCCAACAAAACATGAGTTTTAGAACTAAGAAGAAGGGGAAGAATATTAATAAGACAAACGGAGAAACCAGAAAGTGTTTTCACTATAATAAGCCTGGCCACCTTAAAAATAACTATTATGACTCGATAAAGAAATAGAAACAACACAGCATATAGAGTGATTTAGCCAGTATCAGCACTAATATTGAGATTTCAAAAGCTCTCACAGTCTCAAATTTAGCTAGCAGTAAGGATTGGGTCTTAGATTCAGGATGCACCTTCCATATGAGCCGAAACATACAAAAATGTTAGGAAAGGAGAATTTGAAACTGTATTCATGGGAAACAACCACTCTTATAAGGTTCAAGACATAGGAAACATAACCATTAGGTTGAATAATGGTAAGATCATGATGCTAACCAGAGTGAAGTACATACCTGAACTCAAACGAAACCTGATTTCATTAGGAACACTGGATGAAGTTGGATATAGTTATAAGGCACAAAATGGGTCCATAGTGGTTTATAAAAATAATGATATAATGCTTGAAAGAGTCAAACAAAATGGTATGTACACTCTATGTGGCCAATACTATGCACCTGTTGTTAATTCTGCTTTATTATCTACTAACCTTTCTGCTGCAGAGAAATGGCACTTGAGATTGGCCATATAAGCCAGAAAGGTATGACTGTCTTAAGCCAGCAAGGCTACTTTGGTAATGAATCCATATCTGAGTTAAGCTTTTGTGAAACATGTGTGTTGGGTAAACAGCACAGGATGAGTTTCCAAAAAGGAACTCATCTAGCTGAAAATTGTCTAAATTATTTGCATGCAAATCTCTAGGGTCCTAAAAGGGTTAGGACACATGGAGGGAATAGTTATTTCCTCTCCATTTTGGATAACTATAGTAAGAAGGTATGGGTGTACCTTCTTAAGTCGAAGGATGAAGCCTTAACCAAGTTTAAAGGCTGGAAAAACCTAATTGAAAACCAAGTAAATAGGAAGGTAAAAGCCCTTAGGACTGATAACGGATTAGAATTCTGCAACCTTGAATTTGACTCTTATTATGTAGGTGAGGGCATTTTAAGACATATGACTGTTAGGTGAACCCTTCAGCAAAATGGGGTTGCTAAGAGAATGAATAGAACCCTACTTGAAAGGGTTAGATGTCTCCTATTCACTACTGGTCTACCAAAAACCTTTTAGGGGAAGCTGATTCTTGCTGACCTACTGATTAATAGAAGTCCCTCAAGTCCCATAGACCTTAAATGCCCTGAAGAGAGGTGGTCTAGGAGAAAACCATCTTTTGATCACCTGAGAGTGTTTGGGTGTACTGCATATGCACACACCCGAGATGGGAAGCTAGAGCCTAGATCTCTTAAGTGTGTTTTTCTAGGGTTCCAAGAAGGAACCAAAGGCTATAGGCTTTGGGAAAGGGTTGCCCCAGGGGTCAGAATAATTGTTAGTCGAGATGTGATTTTCAATGAAACTGTTTTTCCTTGCAAATCTAGTACTAACAATGCAGATAGATCATAAAGAGATCTTGAAAATTCTGGACAAACTGGAATAACTCAGTTTGAGGTGGAGCCGACAACTCATTCTGATCAATATATCCAAACTGATGAGGCTTATATAACAGAAGACCAGCTACAATCAACCTAAGATCAGGAGGATGAAAAAGATCCCACAGTAAATACTGAAGGAGACCAACATGGTGATTTGACCTAATACCAATTAGCCAGAGATAGAGTCAAGAGGGAAATTAGACCTCCCACAAGGTTCATTTATGCTGACCTGATCTACACAACACTGCTGGTGTAGAGATATACAGAATTGAACCTGATACATATGTTGAGGCAATGGGATCAAAGGACAGTAAAGTGTGGGTTGCTGCAATGAAAGAGGAAATAGGGTCACTACACCTAAACAACACTTGGACACTTGTTCCAAAGCCCAAAGATCAATAGTTGGTGGAATACAGGTGGCTCTACAAACTAAAAGAAGGGATAAACCAATCTAATCCACCAAGATTCAAAGCTAGGTTAGTGGCCAAGGGCTACACACAGAGGGCAGGTATTGATTTTACTGAAATCTTCTCACCAGTAGTTAAATTTAATACAATAAGACTCATGTTATCAATTGTTGCACAATATGATTTAGAGATAGAACAATTGGATGTTTAAACTGCTTTTATGCATGGTGAGTTAGATGAAAGGATATTCATGAGCCAACCCTTAGGATTTAAGGATAAAAAGTTGCCTCAGTGTGTATGCTTACTAAATAAATCATTGTATGGACTCAAACAGTCCCCTAGGCAGTGGTATAAGAGGTTCGATGCATTTATAGTAGGAAGTGGATTCACTAGAAGCATGTATGATAATTGTTTCTATTTTGTTTGCATCAATAACATGCCAATATACTTATTATTATATGTAGATGATATGTTATTGATTGGTAAGTCCATGTCTCAGATTAATGAATTAAAAGCCAAATTAAGTGCTGAATTTGATATGAAGGACTTAGGTAGAGCAAAGAAAATCCTAGGAATGATGATTGATAGAGATAGAAGTGCAGACAGCCTAAAACTTCATCAATTCCCATACCTATAGAAATTGGCCTCTAAGTTTGGCATGGCTGACTCCAAAGTTGTAACAATGCCCCTTGCAAGCCACTTCATCCTCAGTAAGTCATAATGCCCCAAAATAGAATCTGATATGTTAAAAATGGAAAATATCCCTTATTTGAATGCCATAGGTTTTGTGATGTATGCCATGATACGCACCAGACTAGATTTGGCTTATGTAATATTACTATTGAGTAGATTTATGTCAAATCCTAGATATGAACATTAGAAGCCCTAAATTGGTTGCTTAGATATATAAACTGCATTGTTCAGATTGGCTTAGTTTTTTGTAAAAGAAATGCATCACTTGATCTGCTTGGGTATGTAGATGCTGATTTTGCAGGTGACCGAGATTCTAGAAAGTCCACTACAACATACTACTTCATATTGGGGGGGTTGTAGCCACTGGTTGCATTATCAACCACGGAAGTTGAGTTTGTAGCAATCTCAGATGCTTTCAAAGAAGCAACATGGTTACACGAAATCCTAAAAGAAGTAAACTTGCTGAGTGGCACTGCAACTGTCTATTCAGACAGTCAAAGTGTCAATCACCTGAGCAAGAACCTAGAGTATCATGAAAGGACAAAACACGTGGATGTCAAACATCATTTTATCAGAGACCTGATTGCAAAAGGAAAATTAAATCTTCTGAAGGTACCAACTGAAGAAAACCCAGCCGACATGGGGACCAAAGTGGTAATAATAACAAAGTTCAAGCACTACTTGAACTCACTACACATTAGTTAGTCAATTCCTGGAGCTAAGAAGAAATATGAGAGAAACTTATTACACAAAAAGAGGTTCAGTAGAAAGGGGAAGGTAGAATGTTGGCTTCAAGGTGGAGACTAAGAGTATTATGAAGCCTATGGTGTTGTTTTGGGTTTAGTTGAAGAAGTGAATCCTGGAGGTTGATCCAAGACAGATCGTGCGACTCACATTTGTTGACAATCAATAATATAAAATAGGGCAAAACAGTGATAATTTTATCGGGCTAGTCTTCTCTATTAGGGTTCATTCTTTGAGTGTTTGAGAAACTGATTAGGGCTTAGTTGTTGTACGGATTTCGTTGTAATTCTGGGCAGGATTAGATTGAAGGTTGCGTTTCCTTTAAAGGCTAGAGTAGTGCTCTGAAATCTTGTGAGTTACAGGTACGGGATTAGAGTGATTAAGTATGGGTGATTGTATTTGTCAGATTCAGTAGATCAATCTTGTAATCGTTGTGTAACTATTGAATAATCCTAGTGCAGTGAGTCTCCGTATTTCAGAGCTCAACGTGGATGTAATCTATCCAACATTGGATAGGTGAACCACGGTAAATATTGTCTTGTGTGTGTGATTCTTGATTCTTGTTTGTGTTGAATTGATTCTTGGATTGACAAAATTAGACTTAGGTTACAACAATTATCTAGTTCATCTCACATAAATTAAACTCTAGAACCATTATGTAAAACAAAAGAGCTCCCACTAGGGTTCAGATATATGGTCTTAGGATTGAGTGGACATAGATCCTCCGTTGATATAAGGTTTCTTGTGCACTCTGAATTGATAGAGTAGAGATCATGTACAGATGTGATTGATAATCCAACGCACGTTTTATCTGAAGAGAAGTTTGGGGTGGTCGAGTTTCCTCTTGAATTCTGGTTAAGTTGTTGTAATTGGAAATCACTGCCATAGATGCTAGGATCTAAGATCACTTCTTGAATGATGGTTTGTAACACAAGCATGCTAACCACCTTTGACATGGTAAGGCTCAATGTTGGAGATGCATTATAGCATAACAAAGCCACTTTTACCATTCTTTCAGCCTCTTCTTTGTCAAATTTATACTCCAACTTTGGATCCAATATCTCCATCAAGTTTCCTTTCTGTTGCAAATTAAAGGTCTGCAACCATCCAAGGCAAAAGAGCAAAAAGATTATTTAAAAACCATGCATAGCAACAAGCATATATTCACATGAAACTTACCCAATCAAGAAGGCAAACACATCCACTTTGTGCCCTGTAACTTGCATTGCTTCTTCCACAAACAATTTCCAAAGCAACCACCCCAAAGTTATATACATCTGCTTTTTTCTGTGAGGTAACCCCATAGCACATATTCTGGAGCCATATAGCCTCTAGAATCCATCAAAATGTCAAAAACTTAAAACTTTCGCACTACATGATAAATTTTGAGATCAGAAATCACGCTCTACAATAGTGTAGTTCACATAGTTCTAGCAACTCTAGTGCTAATATGAGTGTTCTCCTCTTCTTTGAGCTTAGCTAATCCAAAGTCTGATATCTTAGCATTTAATTATATTAGGATCCCACATTGGAAGGGAAAATGGTAGATAGGTGGGTTGTAAAGGCTTGGACACCCTCCCTTGGTAAGCCAGCTTTCCAAGAAAAGTTCTATCTAAGCCCATGAAAGACCCATGGCTCAGCCCAATTGTTGAGTTATTGGAGTGAGTCCTATCAATTGGTATCAGAGCACGATCCTGCGCCTACGTGGTAGCGCACGCATGATAGGTTGACCCATGACAGGCTGAACTTGGGCCCGGGCTGCTACCTCGAGAAAGGGTATAGAGCCCTAAGGGAAAGGGGATCCACATAGTCACCCAAGGGGTAAAAAGAGGCCGACGTGGACTTCAATTGTGGAAGCATGGAGGAATGTTAGGATCCCACATTGGAAGGGAAAAGGGTGGCATATGGGTTATAAAGGCTTGGGCACCCTCCCTTGACAAGCCTGTTTTCCAAGGAGAATTCTACCTAAGCCGATGAAAGACCCATGGCCTAGCCCAATTGTTTGAGTTGGTCAGGTAGCTAGGTTCCTATCAAATTCCCAGTCAAGTAGTACATTTGTAGCTTTTGTCTCTATGAACTATCTTGATTCCTGAGTGTTGATTCTTCATGGAGAAATGCTAGAAATCTAGCAATTCGAACACATATTTTTTGCCTTGTTGCCTAGTCCAATTTCAAGGTACTTGCCCTTGAACCTATTGACAATCCAATTAACCAATCAAGAGATTTATTAATAGAAAATATTCCTTTATGCAAAAGCAATTCAAAAATCAAAACAAACATCACCGTGCCTACCAACAAGTGCATGTGCAAGACAGTTATTTTCTATGCACTCAGAAACCAACAATAACTAATTTCCTTCAACACAATATCCAAGAAGCTTTACAAGATTTGGCTGTTGCAAACCAGAAATCATGCCTATCTCATTCACAAACTTGAATTCCTTGCCTTGATTTGGAAGAAAGCTGCTTCATAGCAACAACAATACCATCTGATAGTTGGCCTTGCATTGAGTAATTATTATATGTACACGTTCATATCCATAGTATTACACTAAATGTTGAGTTATGAGATTAAATAGCTTAAAACTGACTAACCAAGGGTTAGTAATGAAATCCAACATAAAGTTACTGAATTAAACAATCTAAGCTAAAATAGCGGTATCAAATGAACAAAATACCTTAAGAGTGAAGATATATAATAAGTGTATTAGTTCCACTTGTTATTCAAAATAGCACGTTTGAACTAATTAGAGAATTTTTTAACCGGATTGAGAAAAGAAACTAAAGACGAGTTTGATCTTTTACTTGTTAATTGTTGAAGCCAGGAAGCTAATAAGAAGCCACATGATACAATTTAATGTAAGATAATACTTCAATACTTCATGATAAAAATTTCAACAAGTCCATTTGAAAATACAAGACTTTAACATGTCATTGCTTAAAACAAAGTAGAAAGTCTATATTATTGGCTTTTGATCAATAAGATGACATTGATTAATGATTAGTTATTCATTAAGAATATTATTTAATTTCCCCCACTAGAATTGAGACTACTTAAATTAAGTTTGAATTAAATGACACTTAACTTGTCCCCTAATTAAGATGTGGAATGAAATCCAGCTCACAAGTACTAAACAAAATACGTGAGGAGACCAGGGAAACAAGTGAAAATGCTCTCTTAAAGGTTGTTGACAACCCCATTGTTTGTGATATTATGTAATGCATATCATAATTCGGAAAAACTCTGATATATATGGACAACATATGATACATACCTTAAGGCTTGACAAGTCTCCCCCACTCTTTTCAGGCTCAGAAAATAAAAATTGATTACACCTCTTGATGTTGATACTACCGTTGCTTGTCCTCTAGCATTGACAGATGAATGTATGCTCACACGTGTTAGAATTGACATAAAAGCGTCTGTCTTGCATTCATATCAAAAAGTAATATGTATGCATACGTCTATGCATGGGCATGGCTGTGCTTAATAAAAAAACTTTAATTTTAAAAGACAGAGGTGGACCACTTCAAACTTAATAAAGATCTGGCGGCTCTAATTGTTCACATACTGTAATTTACAAGAATTTCCTGTTGTTATTCCATGCAGGGCCGGCTTAAGGGGTAGGCAGGTGAGGCACTTGCCTAGGGCCCCCAAAAAAAGGGAGCCCAAATTTTTTATAAATTTTTTTTTTTTTTTTTTAAATATCTTACAAAAATAAAAATAGTTTATAATTTTTTATCTAAGCGGAGGGGCCCCAAAAAAAAAACCAAAAAAATCCAAATTTATTGTAAACTTTTTACATATATTCTCACTCAAAGTTTAACAAAATAGCAAGTTTGTACCTCTAGTTTTATATATTCTAGTTTATACCCCTAAATTAACACATTGAATCTCTTTTAACAATGGAAGACTAAAATAGTTATTTACATATCTCAAATTACTCACCCCTAATTCAATCCCAAAATTTGACATTCACATAAATCATCTCCAGCCCTCTTCTGCCTCCAGTGGTTTGGAGTTAATTTGATCGATTTTGGTTAGGTCCGATTTTCCCACCAAAATCGACCGAAATCATCATTTTATCATTTCCCAACCTTGATAGCCCTCAATTTGACTAATTTTTTTTATGAATCTCGCAACCCAACTCCACCACACGACAGTCATTTTCAGCCTTTTTGGCATGTACTCGACATTGTTGACCTTCCCCGACACCACCATCTTCCTCCCCTCAGCCCACTCACCAAAACCCCTATCATACCTTATCTGTTTGCTCTGCCAATCGCCGGCCATCGATACCTTTTGGGCCGTGACTTCTCAAGCATTTTCTTATCAATCTTGGCATTGGAAATCACCTATTTCACCACCCATCTCCAACATCTACTCTCCAAAACCCTCCACCAACCTAACCTTGTTAGCCTGCCAGTTGATGTCCACCTCTCCTAGTGATTTTTCATCTCAAAAGGCAAAATAATAATAATAATAATAATAATAATTTTAATATATGCTTATATTATTAGAGGGCCCCAAAGTAACTCCTGCCTAGGGTCACAAATGTTCTAGAGACGGCCCTGATTCCATGTCGGTTGTTTTGTTGAGATTTCACACATTATTTTTCTGCAACTTGCCCAGCCCCTTCATCATGTGGACACTAAGAAAATATCATGTTGGGTTAAAGAAGGTAGTTGACACTCTAGTCAATGTCTTTGTCTTTAACTACTGAAAAAAGACCTTGAAGATACATGTGAAACTTACAAGATATTGGTGCTTGAAAGGTTTCCAGCTTCGTTTATTCCATGTCGGTTGATTTGCTGAGATTTCAAACATGAATTTTTTGTAACTTCCCAGCACTTTCATCATGTGGACACTAAGAAAATATGATGTTATGTTAAAGAATGTAATTCTGATAATGTACATAATTGACACTTTAGTCAAGGTCTTTGTCTTTAACTACTGAAAAAAGACCTTGAAGATTGTCCATTACGTTACGTCTTTTCTTTCAAGTTCTTTGACTTGAGCTTCCGTGTGCTTACTGCAACTTCCTTTTACTTAGAACTAAATTTGGGCCAACTTTATTTCCTCATCTTTGGACCTGATTTTGGTATTTTTTATTAGAGGGGAAAAGTAAATGTATGATATTGTTAAATGCTACAAGTTTCATTGTTTCATCATAATTATACACTTGAAATTACCAATGATAACAATAATAATCAGTGGTAGAGTTAAATAAATAAATCATCAAAATATAAATTTTAAGGGGTGAAAAGATATTATTATATGAATCTGAATTTTTTTTGTGGAACCTGGACGGATAGCTTCACCCCTGATGATAATAACAATGAAAATAAGATGAGCTTATAATATACAACATTGACATAACATGTTCAAGCATCGAGTAATTTTACATATCCCTAGATTGAATCAAACAGAATAAATACGCCTAGTTTGAGAGTGCATGGCCTTGCTGAAAACTACACTAACACAGATACAAAACATCTTCAAACCAAGCTGAAGAAGCATCTTCAGTCATGAAATTTTATGGCAGACAGGCCTTAGAGGACAGAAAACCAACCCGCGTTTTATCTGAAGGAAAGTTTGGGGCTGAGCTTCCTCTTGAATTTTGGTCCAAGTTGTTGTAATTGGAAATCACTGCCATAGATGCTAGGACCTGAGATCACTTCTTGAATGATGGTTTGTGATTCAAGGATACTAACCACCTTTGACATAGTAGGCCTCAATGTCGGAGATGCATTACAACATAACAGCCACTTTTACCTTTCTTTCAGCCTCTTCCTTGTCAAACTTATACTCCAACTTTGGATCCAATATCTCCATCAAGTTTCATTTCTGTTGCAAATTAAAGGTCTGCAAGCATCCAAGCCAAAAATACAACCAAAATATATATTAAAACCATGGATTGCAACAATCACAAATTCACACGAAACTTACCCAATCAAGAAGGCAAACACATACATTTTGTGCCCCATAAATTGCATTGCTTCTCCCACACCTGAACCTATTAACAATCCAATTAACCAATCAATAGAAACTATTCCTTTATGCAAAGGCAACTCAAAAATCAAAATAAACATCACCGTGCTTACCAACAAATGCATGTGCAAGACAGTTATTTTCTATGTACTCATAAACAAACGATAACCAATTTCCTTCAACACAATATCCAAGAGGCTTTACAAGATTTGGCTGTTGCAAACCAGAAATCATGCCTATCTCATTCACAAACTCGATTTCCTTGCCTTGATTTGGAAGAAAGCTTCTTCACAGCAACAACATTACCATCTGATAGTTGGCCCTGCATTGAGTAATTATTATATGTACACGTTCATATCCACAGTCTTACACTAAATGTTGAGTTATGTGATTAAATAGCTTAAAACTGACTAACCGAGGGTTACTAATGAAATCCAACATAAAGTTACTGAATTAAACAATCTAAGCTAAACTAGTGCATCAAATGAACAAAATACCTTAAGAGGGAAGATATATAATAAGTGTATTACTTCCACATATTATTCAAAATAGCATGTTTGAACTAATTAGAGAATTTTTTAACCGGGTTGAGAAAAGAAACTAAAGACGAGGTCAATCTTTTACTTGTTAATTGTTGAAGCCAGGAAGCTAATACAAAGCCACATGATAAAATTTAATATAAGATACTTCATGATAAAAATTCAACAAGCCATTTGAAAATACAAGACTTTAACATGTCATTGCTTAAATGAAAATTGGGTGTACTTCTGTGCTACTGATTTCTCCTTCCAACTTGTTAAAGGTCAAATCACTGTATAAAAATAGTAGGAAAATGAACATATAGTCATAATATGTTGTCAAAAGAAACCTTACATCATTAAGTATCCTAGAAATAGTAGCAAACTTTAAGTGCAAAAAGCAAAACATAGTACAGAAAAGCATATGGACATAAATACATACTCAAATCCTAGAGTTACAGGATTCACTCTCCCTGGCAGTCCTATAAACTCTTAGCAAAAGAAATCAAACTTGCAAAATACCATTAAAACTCAATAAGGATGATATGCATCCAAACCATATCTCTTCTAGTTACCATCATTAAATCGGTTCTTAAGTTAACATTTCAGCTTCTTCCTTTGCGCCTCCATGTGCAAATATGCAAATGACCATTCCTTGCATCAGCAACAACCATATTGCTTTCTTTACAATTTATTGATCATGGTTATTCCACATCTACATAAAGCCAACAATGATGTGGCAAATACTCAAAAACAATGCATGGACATACTTTTAGACAGAGAATTTCCATGCCCAAGTAACTTTGTGTCCCTTTTAAAATGCAAAAACCATCTGCGTATAAAAAACTTTCTTTCGTATGGGTCATCCCTTATGGTTATATCTAAAATGTAGAAACCAGCAGTCAACTACCATACAACTTATCATACTATTTTTGGCTAACATGAAAGTTTTCTATCTCCTGTATTAAAGCGAAACATGTGACAATCATGGGGTTATTCATTACCATGTAAATTTCAAGTATTCTTTGGTTAGTCTATGTTCTCCTAGATTTAATGTGACTCTGCACTGTCCTTAAATTTCTCTAATCAGTATACGATACAAAGTTAGAAACAGAATATATATAAAGCAATGAATGTAACTGATCTAAAGAGATCAATATAGTTTAGGCTTACAGTACCTGCAGGTTGCTGATTTCCCAAATTTCTGTAGGGATAGATCCAGACATATTCAAGTATCTCAAAACCCTGAAGAAACATTTGATATTATTTAATGGCTCTAATTGCATATGCTTTATTACTAAGAGTAAAAATATTAATAATTCTGGAAACATATAACTAATTAGAAACAGTAAGCACACACGTATTTAATGTTCTTGTTGCTCAAATTTGGAAATTTGAACTTTGGCCCATTTATATCACTGATTCTCCTGTTTATAGAGAAGATAACATTAACTATAATGGAACATTCAACTCCTAACAATCAATTAGATGAGAGACAGATGGCAAAGAGTTGAAGAAGATCCTTCTACTCACAGGTCACTCAAATTTCCCAGACCAAAAATGGAGTGCGGGATAGGTCCTTCCAGTCCACTTGAATGCATTTCTCTTCAATATTTCAACAAAACAAAAGGGAGGGCAATAAATCTGTAAATCAGGATCCGCCATACAGATAAATTCTGTAATAGAATAATATGTAACAGATAATGTCCTTACAGCCTTTGGAGACTAGTCCATCCCCCAATAAATTCTGGTACAGTGCCAGTAAAGTTATGATCACTTATTCTAAAGCAGACAACAAAGTGAAAGGTATATTGTTAATATTTAACCATCTAGATGAAAGGAGAAACCAAACGAGAGTACTTACAAATCTGTCAAGTTCTTTAGGTTTCCTAGTGACCTAGGAAAGTCTCCAGAAAACCGATTGGCAGAAAGTATCCTGAAACTATAAATCGGGCACCAAACCACGGTAAACATATGTTTCTTTTTAAAATTCTATTATATTGGACACATATTATAGTTTCAATATTAAGAATTATGATATCATACAAAGTAATTAATTGGACCAAATAGCCAAGCTCCGGAGGGATGGTTCCATTCAATTAGTTGTCATCAAGGCATCTAATTTTGTTTTTACGATAAAAAAAAAAATGATGAGGAATAAACAAGAATAGCATTGACTAGAAAAACAGAAGCATTGAGATTTTAAGGATTGAAGCGTACAAGCCACTGATGAAATTGTTAAATGATCCCCACTCAGTGGGAATTTCCCTTGTTAAACGGTGAAGTATGACCACTACTTAAGAACGTTTGTTCATGATAAACAAGTGATCCTTAATTAAAAGTTTCAAAGAAGACCAACAGAGATAAGTGTACTTACATTTTATTCAAATGCTGCATGAAGCCCACTGCTTCGGAAGTGTGCCATTAAGGTAATTGCAGGAAAGATCACTATTAAGAAGAAGGAGATGAATAATTAAAATACCAATCAGACAAACATTCACAAAACCGCATGCCATGTGCTTTCCCTTAGTCCAAATTCCAGTAAATATACTCCAGTAAACGCATTACCTATATCCAAAGGTATATACCACTGAGGGTGATTTGGGGTATGGTTGGCTCTTCTATTTACAGCACTACTCTTGTAAACATATTTTAAAGAAAAAGAACACAAATCAGTGTTTTGTTGTTTTCAACAAATATACAGTTTCATAGTTAAAATTGTGCAACCATCTTTTGAATATAAAAATCAATTTTAAAGAAAAAGAAAGTTGTTTCTAATAATAAAACAAATAATGAAATTAAATCAGAAAACTAAACAAATCCTTAATAATATGGTCTAGACCTTTAAATTAGCAAGATGATATTAGTGCCCAAGTGAACTAAACATGAAAGTTGTTCTTACATTTCTTCGAGAAATGGAAAATGGACCAGTTCTGTTGGAATCGTGCCTAGAAGACTCAAATATTTATCGAAAACCTGAAAAATCTGAAATTTAACATCTATTAAACTCATAAAACCATTTGTATAATCTTTAAGTCATAAAACTTGCTTGTTATGTGTAATCTTTAAGTCATGTGTATCACTTTGGTTCGTTAAATCCATTTAAAAAGGTATAGAAGGCAATGTTTGCGTTTGTACACAAAATGTTCGACAAAAGTCTCAAGGGAGCGCAAGTGCACACTAACATTGGTTTTGGGTGTATCGTCGACAAAATCTTCATTTGAAATTGAAGTTTCTAATGATATATATCAGTTGTTCAAGAAGCCCCATTACAATTACAAATGCAATTCATCAAACTGAATTTAAAATGAAAACAAAGAGAAAGTGAAAGAAGAAGAGAGGACTTACATGTTGGTGATGTGAGAGTAATTGCCGAAAGGGTAGTTACAAAGGATTATGTTGGTGTGGGTTGTGGCATCTGGGCGGTAAGTGGGTATTGGGAGCATATATGATTGGCAAGGATCCTCTGTGGAATTCAAGAGTGTGAAGCCCATTGTTGCAGCCATTTGCTTAAGAACGATGGCTGCATAAAATCGGCGCTATATTTGAATATATCAGAAACTTTCTTAGTTAAAAAAAAAAAAAGTTTGCTTATCAATCTCAAGTTTTTCTCTTTTTTTTTTTCTTATAAATCTCAACTTACAAAAAGTTTATTTCAGGTAGTTTTTAAAAATTAAATTATTTTCAAAAGGATGATTTTGTATGTGTAGAATAACAAATAGATCTATATATATTTCTTCAAATTACACAATAAGCTTAAATAAATAATTTAATATATTATTTAAAATTTTAAAAATATTAAAAGAGCAATAGTTATCGACGTAACAAGTTGTGGTCAACCGTTAGTCAAAGGTGGTGCATTCACAACACAACTCATCCGATCAAGACCAGCATGAGGCGATCTATTAGAATTTGGTGGAATCGTAGGATTTTGACTCTTTGTTATGCCGCATGAGGCAGCTAATCTTTCGCTGCCTGCTTTTTCCTGATCCCAATAAAATTGGTTGTGTCGCAATACACCATCATTAACTACCGGTTAATTGGAGTTGATCATCATCGACAACAGCAATGTTTTAAAACGATCGGCTTTGGCGTTCAAGCCGAACTTAAGCAGGGACCCGGCCAATCACCGGCGGGTGAGAAACCTTTATAACCGCAGAATTACTGCTGCCGATTTGACCCGCTGGTTGGGACCGGGTATCTGAGCACCCAGGTCCAACCGGTGACTTTCATAAAAACCGGGTCATGCACATTAATTCAAAATTTAAAAAATAAAAGTATTAAATTTAATAAATACTAAAACAGTAAACACTTGACTTAAACAGTATAACATTTCCCCCCATTTTGACTTAAACAGTATAACATTTTCCCCCATTTTGACATTTTCACGCTGCTTCTTTGGTTCTTCCTTCTCTTTCGTCTGAAAAGTGAAAACTCTGAAAAGTGAAAACCATTTTGCATTTTCATCATCCACGAGTCTCCCCTTCACCAGTTCACCTTCGAATCTCGTCGCATTAGCCTTCACCGTCAACTGTATAGCTCGTGTCAAGGGAAATTCTTCGGTTGGTGTACCGCGCAATCTGTTCTCAGTCCCCTCTTCACCGCCGATCCGCTCTGTTCTTCTGTCACCGTCGATCAGGAAGCTACACCGTTGTTGTCATCTTCTTCTTGCTCAGGAAGGGACGAACTGTGGGCAGTCGCATTCTCTTCTTCTCTTACGCATGCTGATTACTCTGATTCGTACTTCACAGTGTTCAACTGTTCATCCGTCGCCGTCGAGCTCCACCTCTCCAACGGTCAACAGCAGCTCGTCTTCAGTCTTCACCAACACCAGGTATTGATTTGTATTTTCATTTTTAGTTTTTTACTACAATGTTTATACTTTATAGGTAATAGTTTATAGTTTATAACTTTGCACTTTTGCAGTTTATATTGCCGTCTGTAATCAGCAAGAGTCCCCATTGTCCCAGCATTGATTGACTTGTTATGTGATCTGTAATTTTCTTTTAGCTCTTTTCGTGGTAATTTGATGTTATCTGTTTATATTGTGATTGTAGCATTTAGTTTTAGGCCGTTGATTGACTTCATTTGTGATGCTGATGTAAAGTGAAGTTGAACACATGTTAATAATTTGAACCCCAAATCTTATACTTTAAATTTGTGCAGTCTCATTTTCTTATAGTATAGCATCAGAAACGGAAAGTTAAATTGCCAGCTAAAAAATAATTACACGTTTCAAGAGAATTTCTAAAATCCCGACATTTATATCCTAAAGTGATATGTCATTTTATATAGTATTGATATGATAATGTAAAGTAAAATGATACATCACTTTGCAACATTAGTTTCTTCTATTGATAGTCAGTTTCTTCTATTGATTGTATGAGTGATTGCAAAGTGTTTGTGGTGAAAAATGATTGATTAGTTGCTCTCTGAATTGTTGTAACTTGTAAGTTGTAAGTTTGTTTGTTTCAGTTCAGTCAGTTCACTACATTAGCTTACATATATATTTTGATGTTACAGCCTGTCAGTTGAGATGTCATCATCTGGGTCTTGTCAACAATCTGCTTCCATGGATGTTTCACAAACTTTTCGAGGAAGAAATGATATAGCATGGGCACATGTTAATGAGGGCGTGGATGAAAATGGGAAGAAGATATTAACATGTCTTTATTATGGCAAGATAATTAGAGATGGAGGAATTTATCGAGTGAAATTGCATCTAGCAGGTATAAAGGGAGAAGTTGGAAAGTGCCCTAAAGTTCCTTTCGATGTTAAATTCAAGATTGAAGAAGCACTAAATGAAATTGGGGCCAAGAATAAACAAAAAGTTGAATTTCGTAAGAATGTCAATCCTTATGGAGCTAGTGTACAACAAGAAGAGGGTGATATGTTAGATGAAGATCAAGAGTGTGAAGAGGTTTCTCCATGTCCAGCTCCAACTCCAACTCCAACTTCAATTTCAAGCTCTAAGAGAAAAAAGTCTATTGGGATAGGTGACTATTTTGCTCCGAGGACTAAGGCTGGGTCTTAGCCCTCAATTAGGAGTGTTTTAGCCGGAAAAGAAGCTAAGTGGAGAGCGGAAATGGCTGTTGCAAGGTTATTTTATGATTCTTGCATTCCAACTAATGTTATTAATTCAATTTATTTTCAACCTATGGCGGGTGCTATAGCTGCAATTGGTCCTGGGTATAAAATCCCAACTTATCATGATTTGCGTGTAAATTTATTGAGAGATGCAAGGAAAGAAGTGCACTTACTTGTTGATAGTTACAAGAAAACTTGGGAGGATGTTGGATGTACTTTAATGGCTGATGGTTGGACGGATAATTCACATAGGTCGTTGATTAATTTCCTAGTATACTGTCCTAAAAGAGTGTGTTTTGTGAAATCAGTGGATGCTTCAGATGTTGTAAAGGATGCTACAACATTGTGTAGCTTGTTTGAGGAAATAGCTTTATGGGTTGGACCAAACAATATTGTCCATCTTGTCACTGACAATGGAGCAAATTATAAAGCGGCTAGAAAGTTGTTGAGTGACAAATATAGCAGTATTACTTGGTCTCCTTGTGCAGCACATTGCATTAATTTGACGTTGAAAGACATAGCTGAGATGAGTCATATAGTCAACCTTTCGACACGTGCATCCGAGGTTACAAAGTTTGTGTATAATCATTCATTTGTGCTAGCTTTGCTGAGGAAAAAACAGGTTATATACTTTTACTTCATATGTTTATAATTTACATTGTCAAGACATAGTATATATGTACACTTTTTAATAATTTACTAAGTACTAACACTTATTGTCTATCACTTGAATAGGGTTGGACAGAAATTATACGCCCAAGTGCAACCCGTTTTGCCACTACTTTCATTGCATTAAGTAGTCTACATCAGCATAAACATGACTTGCAATCTACAGTGACAGATAGAACTTTTGTGGAGTCTCGATATGCAAAAACTAATAAAGGCAAAGCCTTTATTTCCATAGTTCTAGATAACCGGTTCTGGGATGACATTGGTATAATTTCCAAAGTTGTGAGTCCATTGATGCGTATGCTCCGGATTGTAGACTCAGATGAGAGGCCTTCAATAGGATATGTGTATGATGGCATGTACGAACGAGGATGGGGATCAAGAAGGCGTTTAAGAACAAGAAAAATTTGTACAAGCCTTATACAACAATTATTAAGATGCGTTGGGATAGGATGTTGCGCCGTAATATTCATGCAGCAGCATATTATTTGAATCCTGCTTTCAAATATGACGAAGATACTTTTTCCAAAAAACCTGAGGTCATGTATGGTTTTCTTGACACTATTGACAATAAAGCAGGTGCATTCAAAATGAGCAAGACAAAGTTCTTGGAGGAGAGTAGATTATATCGAGACCGGGTGCGGAAAGCTTTTCTCGTGAGCTTGCTCTTCAAACTTGCAAAACTACACGTAGGGTATGTAATAGTTATTAACTTTTTAAGTTTAATTTTTAAGTTATGAAATTGTGTTTATTTCTTATGTAATTTATAATTTTATTCTCAATTAGATGAATGGTGGAGGACATTTGGCTTTAGTGCTCCAAATTTGCAAAAGTTTGCAATCAAAATTCTAAGTCAAACTTCGGCCTCTTCCGGATGTGAGCGAAATTAGAGTGTTTTTGAACGCATACATACTAAAAAGCGGAACAGATTGGAGCATCCACGGTTGAATGATTTGGTTTTCACTCATTATAACTTGCGTTTGCAAAATAGGTATAAAGCCTTCTTCATTTTTTTATTTTTATTGATGTCTTTCTTGGTCATGATTTGAATATTTAATTCTTCTATTTCAGGAGTTGTTATAAGAAAATTACATATGATCCTATTGATTATGAGAGTATTGATAAAACTGAATGGTGGATAGTTGATGAGGAAGAGGAGGTTGGTGAGCTTAATTATGAAGAATTAGAACAATCATTATATGGAGAAGGAGCTATTCCTATAGATGATGGTGAATCTGGTGATCACCTTTCTTATTATGACTCAGCAAATGCTTCAGAAGGTTATTTACAATTTTTTAAGCAATTTCAATTTGGTATTATCTAGTTTATATTCAATTAGTTTAAATGGGAAAATTTAACTTATGGTTTTCCTTTTTGCTAGAATTTTTTGTAGATGATGTCGCCGATGATAATAATGATGACGATCCTCTACCAGGTGGTGGTGTGTGAATTATGAATTGTGAATTTTAATTGAGGATAGAATGATGGATTGAAGATCATTCGATGAAGATCATTTTTGGTTAGAACTTAGAATGTTGAAGTGTTGATTTGGAAGTTGACAACTTGAAAGTTGAAACAACTATTATGTGATTTTTTATTTTTCTTCATTTATTTTGTTATTTTGATTTGAAATTTGTTGTATTATTGATGTAATGATGTATGATAATGCTTTGTTAAGGAGTTTTTATACTAGAATTTATGATTTGGAGTAAAATCTGGGAAATACAGGTTCTGTGAACAGTGTTTTTGTGATGTCATCATGCTGATGTCAGCATGATGACGTCACCGGTTGAACCAACTGGTTCAACCGGTTAAACGGTCAACCCGGCCATCTTGCTGGGTTTTGTCCCGTGTCAGTTTTTAAAACATTGGACAACAGTTGATCGAAGGTTGACCTCCATCACCAAGATCAAATTATATATTGAATTTCCTCTCTTTCAAAAAAATTATTAATTAATTAATTATTCTAATAGAATTTTTTTTTTAATATGTATCAAATACATATCAAAAGACAATTCTATAATAATAAAAATATTTTAAGAAATAAAATATTCTCTGTTTATCATTATACATACAACAATAATTTAAAAATATAATTTATTAAACATATAATTATAGGGTGCATTTGATAAGGGAATATTGTATTATTAAGAATGTTTTTTAATAAAAAGATAAATTACCTTGAAAATTAAGATATTCAAGTTATCACCTAGATAATCAATAACAATTACTATTGGTTTTAAAAAATTACCAGAATCTTATATTACTTGACAACCAAACATGGTAATCTAAGTAATATGAGATGACATTACCTTAGTAATGGGAGATAATCTCCAATCAAACGCCTCCATAGGGTGTTTCATAAAAGTTGTATATATCGTACACATTCTAACTTCTTTGGAAAATTGATTATTTCCAAAGTTGATTGAAAATTAATTAAGTTTAAAGCTACAACAATATCAAACTAATCTTAGTTGATCATTAACGCTAACTAAAATTAGTGTGTTAATAATTAATATTTTTCTTCTTCAAGTTTATTTCAATTAGTTATTTATACGAGGGTTGACATAATGTGATTTAATTTTTGACACTTCTTGTGAGTCATTAATCTTTTCTAATCCAATAATGATAATATAAAAGTTTAAGGTAGTTAAATTTAGTATTCTAACTCGTTATAGTAGAAATATCGTAGAAATTAAAATAGCTATTTCAAGATAATTATTATTGAAATTAAAATAATATTGCAAAATAAATTTTAATTTTAATTCATAATGACATTTACTATGACATGAGAAGGAGTTAATAATGTTCAGTTTTTATAATATGATTGAGCTTTTAATTATTAATTAAGACTATACATTAATTTCCCCTACTAGGATCGAGACTACTTAAATTAAGTTTGAAAATGATCCTTCAGTTGTCCCCTAATTAAGATGTGGGAAAACATTTATGGGATTTTCGTCAATTTTGCCTCACAATGACCACACATGACTTTGGTTTCATCACATGTATAGACCAAAAATCGTCTTGGGCCTTATTAGTTCCAAATAGGTATTTTCTACTATGTAAGCCTAAGGTCATGGTCCAATTCCGATTGGGCTTACATCAGAATTCATGTCATGAGCCAAACACACGACCTAAACCTAGCCTCTTTCTAGATTGGGCATCACCATTAGCCCACTTAGGGCTAGACCCATTGGTCCATGATAATTAGAACTCTTTATGGGTTTTATCTTAGTTTGCCCTAGATTCTGTATCCTATGTGAATTAGAACTCTTAATCTTTGAGTCAAGCAAATCGGGATTTTTCCTATTCACTAAACCTAAATCATTATGGACTCAAAATCCCACTAGAATACAAAGATCCTACGACTATTATATAAATAGGGGACACACCTTTGTTTAGGCATCGAATATATATACCACCTACTAGCTTCTAAAGTTCTTGCTCTAAGAACGTACACCTTCACCATAGTTTTAGTCTTCGACTAAAGTCCACAGGTAACCTTCCTTTCCCTTAACCTTTACTAAAAAGCTTTTATTAGCCTTACTAACTTGAGTGTCAGAGTGTCTACGCCAAACATCATCCCAGTTTTTTTGGTTTGCTTTACATTGGTTTCTTTGTGTGTGCAAGTGCAACAGATTGTCAATGGCCTCAACCTCATAGGATCCATCATTCTTTCCATAATCGTAGATTTTAATATCTACATCACATCAACTATAAAATTATACAGTAATAATAGCAATAACAACAACAGCAATAATAATAATAATAAAAGTTAATATAAGAACGCAACATTTTCTTATTAAGTTAAATAAAATTAAGTGCTTTGCTCAAGAAAAGTTTATATTTATTTAAAATATATATATATATATGTCAAAATTTGAAAATCTCACAGATCAACTTTATAAATCATTAAAATCTATCTGAACTTTATAAACTTGTGACACGTTTTTATCATTTTACCTTGATTGATAATCTCCCTTAATTAATAATAAACATGAACAAGAGATATATTAATTATTAAAACATTAATTTTTCATAAAAATAATTAGATTAAAACTATAAATTGAAAATATAATTAAAACAAAAGTTTTTTATGCTAATATCGTTTGTAAATATGTATAATATCTAAGAATGTATCATTAGATAAATTATTAATATGTAACATTAATTTTGATTTATTTAATATGCATAATATATAATGTATGAAAGAAATAAGTTATTAATTTTTTCTTTTTAATAAATTGTTTCTTTCTAAATTAAGAAGAAATTAAATTAATGGATAATTATTAAATTTTATTAGTTTTTTAGAAATTGAATTTTCTGTTCTTTTACATTCTCTCTTCGAAAGATTCTATAAATTATGTTGGAAAATTAGTTAGCTTTTTTCGTTCATGGAGAAACATAATTACAATGAAAAATCTTTTATAATAAAAACTTATGTATAAGTGTACATGTACAAAGAAATTTTACAAAAATTTCTATATAAAGTGAACTGGTAATAAATAAATGGAAGAGTAGACATAAAAAATCAAACTCATCATATTCACTTTTTCATTCATTTCCTGTCATATTACTTTGTACAGAAATCTTTGAAAAATTTCTTTATACGTCTAGCAATATTGTATGCGTAAGAGGAAAAGGAGTTTAAGATTTATAAAAAATATATATAATTCCAAAAGATATTTTAATGTGTTAGATTTAGAAGTAGAAAAGTTCTATTTTTAAGAGATTTCAGTCCACATGTTCAAGGTCAGCTTCTGAGCTTCTTTCTATTTACTTGAGCACCACGTTGGGCCCAACTTTATCTCCTTTACGTTGGACCCAAAACATAAAGAGAAATGAATTTTAGTCTTCATATAAATTTATAACATCATTATTCCGTTATTAAATACATCTCATTTGTATTTTAAAGTATATTTTTAAACGTCGCTTAACAATAAAAATATCATTTTAGATTAATTTTTTTTCTTGTACATCTCTTTTTCTCAAGTTCCAATTCAGATTTCTTAAAAAATGAAAGGAATTATTGTTTGTTTCTGTGTTTAACTTAACTTTAAATAATTTAATATAAACTTATTTCTATCATTTTAATTAGTTTGCAATTAGTAGCTGGTTTCAAGTTTTTATCTTCACTTTAAAGACTAACTTATGCTGAAATATTACAATGATTAGATTTGAATGGGTAATTGAGGTTACACGCTGTAAACTCGGCAGGCATTATAATTCATTTGCCAAGTGCCTATACATTTATTTTTCCTTAAACTTAGATAGTAAATTAGATACATTAAATTCTTCGGAGGGTATGATATATGATACTTTAAACATATTTTAATATTTGTATACAAGTTTTTTCAAGCAAGTTAAACATGTATTTCTTCTTGGAACTTTTAATTTTGTATAAAACCTCAATGGAATAAGGGAATTTTATTAAACAAAAAAGAAACCAAATACACCTAAAGAGTGGGGCATAATGAGCCTTTCCTCTAGAAAGCATGCTAATACATGAAGACTAAAACGAAAAAAAAAAAAAAATGCCTAAGAGATTGAATGCATACAATTATCCAATAAAGAAACAACACAAATTATTTTATTCTTTTGCAAAGTTGAAGACATTCTACTCACAATCAATTGCCTTGGTTTGATTGTTTGAAGGCATCTAGGGAAGATCCCTTGTGACTCAAAACATATGAGAAACCATGTTCATGGTTGGCCTAGAATTTGGATTGGAATCCAAGCAATCAATTGCTAGCTTTATTATTGCTATCACTTGATCCTGAATAGTAGGTGCAGGAAGTGGAAGGCGTTCATCCAAAACATTGTTTAGCAACAAGTTTTCCCAAGTGAAAGAAGAGGATAGAGTAGGAATGATATCACCCGACTGCTTTCCATGGATCACTTCCAATGCTAACACTCCAAAACTATATACGTCACATTTTTCAGTTACCTTCATTGTGTAAGCAAGTTCTGCAAAGTGAAAGATAAATGATGAGATCATATTTCATAACTATTTCTTTTTTCTTTTTTATGTAAGTAACAAAAGTGAAAGATAAATGATGAGATCATATTTCATAACTATTTCTTTTTTCTTTTTTGATGTAAGTAACAAAACAATCAAGACAATAATAAATAAATTACATATACCTGGTGCAATATATCCGTATGTGCCCACAACTTGTGTCCAATTGGATGAGTCTGGATTGAGAAATTTGGCAATTCCAAAGTCTGAAACATGAGCTTCATATTCTGTATCCAATAACACATTTTTGCTCGATATGTCTCGATGAACTATTGGTGGGAAGCAATCATGGTGTATGTAGGACAAGGCATTACACACACCTTTCAAAATATTTACTCTCTTACCCCAATCCAATTCTCTTGCTGTAGCTTCCTGACTCAAGAATGTGGCTACACTACCTCTTTCAAGATACTCATAAACTAAAAATGAGTCTCGAGAATGTACACAAAAGCCAAAAAATTTCACAATATTTCGATGTCGTATATCTGTTAATACCCTTATTTCATTTAAAAACTCTTTTTGGTCTTCTATCACATCAAGCTGAAGGGAGTGAAATTTCTTTATTGCCATAATAGTCCCTGAAAGAAGTTGTGCTCTGTAAACACTTCCAAATCCACCCCTCCCAATGCAATACTTGGCATCAAAATTCTCTGTTGCACTCATGATTTCTTCGTACAATATTTTTCCATCAAAAGTTAATACTGAAAGAATATCATCCTTTTTCACACTTCTTTGTTGTTTCATGACTCGCTTTTTTTCTTTGAAAATAAAAGAACATTAAAGTCACAACAATTAAAAGAGCAACTGCTCCTGAAACAACAAAGGAGATTACCAACCTCTTTCCTATGACGTGTTTGTGTGATATGAGAGCCTGGCAAGCTGTCAATCCACTAGCATTACCACACAATCCTATATTCCCTTGTAATGCTTCAATGGGAGCATCTCTGAATGCTTTGTTGTTTGGAATTGGACCTTGTAACTCATTATAAGATATGTCAATACTTGACAAACCATGCATATCTTCAAAACAAGTTGGAATTAAGCCAGAAAGCTTATTGCAGGAAAGATTCAGGTATACTAGACTCTCCAAGTTACATAATTGAGATGGTATCTCTCCTTTGAGTAAGTTATGACTCAAATCTAGTTCTAATAGTTGAAACAAATTCCCCAATTGGAACGGAATTTCGAGGTTAAACTGATTGTTTCTCAAATTCAAGTAGTACAATTTTGACAAGTACCCTAAATCTCCTGGGATTGACTTGCTTAATCTATTTGTGGACAAGTCAATGTACTCAAGTTCTTTGAGTAAGCCAACTTCACGAGGTATGCCTCCAGAAATTTGATTCCCAGTTAAAACAAGCTTGTTAAGAGAAGTCAACTTTCCAAGTTGCATTGGAATCTCTCCAATTAAATGATTTGAAGAAAGGTCAAGTTGATGTAGTTCGGTTGAGTTTTGAATCTCAAGCGGGATGCTCCCAGTAATATTATTCCCCGAAATATTTAAAGTGCCTAACTGTGAACACTTTCCCCAGGTAGATGAGATTTCACCATAAAATTTGTTGTGGCTAAGATCTATGAAATTTAGATTTGGATAGATGCCAAAATCTTCAGAAACATTTCCAATGAAGTTGTTTTTGTTAAGGCGGACTCTGATTAACCTTGTGCAATCTCTCAAATCTTTGGGGATATGGCCAAACAAATGGTTCTCACTGCGAAAGTGCGTAAGTGATCCACTCCGACAAATATTATCAGGAAGAGAACCATTGAAGTAATTTTGAGACAACTCTAAGTCGGTCAACTTCAAGAGATTTCCAATTTCATGAGGGATTGAACCAAAACGTTTGTTGATGTTAAGGTGTAACAACTTTAAGTTGGTCAAATTTCCAATGGAAGGAGGAATAGAGCCACTCAGTTGATTTATGCCCAAGTCTAGATCCGAAAGAGACTTCAAGTTGCCTATCTCCTTGGGAATGGCACCAGAAAGGTTGTTCGTGTGAAGGAATAACAACTTTAAGTTGGTCAAATTTCCAATGGAAGGAGAAATAGAGCCACTCAGTTGATTTCTGCTCAAAGACAAATTCCAAAGGGACTTCAAGTTGTCTATCTCCTTAGGAATGGTGCCAGAAAGGTTATTGGTGTTAAGGAATAACAACTTTAAGTTGGTCAAATTTCCAATGGAAGGAGGAATAGCGCCACTCAGTTGATTTATGCTCAAAGACAAATTCAAAAGGGACTTCAAGTTGTCTATCTCCTTAGGAATGGTGCCAGAAAGGTTGTTGGTGTTAAGGAATAACAACTTTAAGTTGGTCAAATTTCCAATGGAAGGAGGAATAAAGCCACTCAGTTGATTTATGCCCAAGTCTAGACCTGAAAGAGACTTCAAGTTGCCTATCTCCTTGGGAATGGCACCAGAAAGGTTGTTGGTGTGAAGGAATAACAACTTTAAGTTGGTCAAATTTCCAATGGAAGGAGGAATAGCGCCACTCAGTTGATTTATGCTCAAAGACAAATTCAAAAGGGACTTCAAGTTGTCTATTTCCTTAGGAATGGTGCCAGAAAGGTTGTTGGTGTGAAGGACTAACAACTTTAAGTTGGTCAAATTTCCAATGGAAGGAGGAATAGAGCCACTCAGTTGATTTATGCCCAAGTCTAGACCCGAAAGAGACTTCAAGTTGCCTATCTCCTTGGGAATGACACTAGAAAGGTTGTTGGTGTGAAGGAATAACAACTTTAAGTTGGTCAAATTTCCAATGGAAGGAGGAATAGAGCCACTCAGTTGATTTATGCCCAAGTTTAGATCCGAAAGAGACTTTAAGTTGCCTATCTCCTTGGGAATGGCACCAGAAAGGTTGTTGATGTGAAGGAATAACAACTTTAAGTTGGTCAAATTTCCAATGGAAGGAGAAATAGAGCCACTAAGTTGATTTCTGCTCAAAGATAGATTCAAAAGGGACTTCAAGTTGTCTATCTCCTTAGGAATGGTGCCAGAAAGGTTGTTGTTGTTGAGGTATAACAACTTTAAGTTGGTCAAATTTCCAATGGAAGGAGGAATAGAGCCACTCAGTTGATTTATGCCCAAGTCTAGACTCGAAAGAGACTTCAAGTTGCCTATCTCCTTGGGAATGGTGCCAGAAAGGTTGTTGGTGTGAAGGAATAACAACTTTAAGTTGGTCAAATTTCCAATGGAAGGAGAAATAGAGCCACTAAGTTGATTTCTGCTCAAAGACAGATTCAAAAGGGGCTTCAAGTTGTCTATCTCCTTAGGAATGGTGCCAGAAAGGTTGTTGTTGTTGAGGTATAACAATTTTAAGTTGCTCAAATTTCCAATGGAAGGAGGAATAGAGCCACTCAGTTGATTTGTGCCCAAGTCTAGCTCCGCAAGAAACTTCATGTTGCCTATCTCTTTGGGAATAGAGCCAAGCAATTGATTAGAAGAAAGGTAAAGGACCTCTAGATTTGTTAGGTAGCTGATTTGAGCGGGGATAAAACCAGAGAGTTCATTCAGACTTAGATCAAGGTATGCAAGATTGGGAAATAATGAAAAAGATAGTTTATGAAGCGTACCTTTCAAACTTGTACTGGTCAGGTTAATACTAATGATACTTTCGACATGGTTGCAAGAGATTCCAAACCAAGTACATGGGCTTATTTTGGTTTTGAGGTGGGTAGAAGTATTTGTGGCATTCAGAGAAGAAAGAGTCCATGATGATAAAAGAGAAAGGTTGTGGTTTTGAATGCTAGCTTTCCATTTGAGAAGAGCTAGTGCTTCTTGAGTAGAATCAGAGGCAACATCAAGTGAAGAATATTGTGACATAACAACAAACAAGACTAGGGAAACAAGTGAGAAAATTCTCTTCAAGGTTGACAACCCCATTGTTTCTGATATTATGTAATGCATATCATAATTTGGAAACACCTAATATATATAGGCAACTCATAGTACATAACTTAAGTCTTTAAATAGTCTCCCCCTCTATTTTCACGCTTACTAAGTCAAAATTTCTATACCTTCTTCATGAAGATAGTAATAGGGGTGTAACTGGTTAACCAATTTTCTGAATCGAATCAGTTTTTTGGTTCAGGAATTTTCCTGAACCAAATATGAACCGGTTAAGGGGAAAACCCTTTAACTTATTTTTTATTTTGATTTTTCCCTAATTTAAATCGGTTTTACATTTTATTATTTTTATAATGAACCAGTTTATATAATTTGATTTTTATTGTTTTGATTTTATATTTTATTATTTTTATAATAAACCGATTTATAAAACCGGTTTCGGTTAATGAGTTCTCATAATCCCATAAACCAATAACCGAACCAAAAAATCAGTTTTTGTATTTCTTTGAACTAAAATTGAACCAGTTTTCTGGATAACTACAAAAACTGGTTTGGATCAGGTTGCACATTTTTATGAACCCCCCTAGATACTAATATTGTTTGTCCGCTCTCATTGACTAATGCTTGTATGCTAAATTAACATAAGCAAGACGTCTATGTCTTCTATTCATTTCAAAGGACAAAGGTGGAACTCTTCACCTTATCTACCAGATCTAATTAATTTCTTTTTTAACATAATTACATCACTTTTTCTTAGTGGAAGAATAGGGTGTCCACATAATGGGGTAGAGTGCAGAAAATTTGTGTAGAATTTCTCAACAAAACGACAAACTTGGAAAGCACCACCGACGTGTATCCCAATTTTGTTGAGAAATTCCACCCCAGGATGTGGACGTCATATATTCCTTCACTAGGAAAAAGTATTTTTAAGTAAATGCTGATGATCTGGTTCACACTCTAGTAAGGTTTTTGTCTCCGTATATATAACAACTAAGATAGTGTTGAATTCAAATACAAGTTTATGCTTTAAAATTAGCATCATATGAAATTATTATACCCAACTATAAATAGAGCACCGATGGCCACCCAGCTTTGCCAACCTGGTTAACTTCTTTTTCTCTAATCTATATCTCCTCAATACCAAATTAACAATTTTCTCTTATTTCAATCTTATATTTCTTTATTATTGAAAAGTTGAAAACAATCTATAAATGATAAAATTTCAGCGCAGCGCCCTGAAAACAAAGTAGGTTTTTGATCGATAAGCTGATATTGATTAATGATTAGTTATTAATTAAGAATATTAATTAATTTCCCCCACTAGAATTGAGACTACTTAAATTAAGTTTGAATTAAATGACACTTAACCTGTCCCCTAATTAAGATGTGGAATGAAATCCAGCTCACAAGTACTGAACATAAATGCGCAAAGAGACAAGGGAAGCAAGTGAAAATACACTCTTGAAGGTTGTTGACAACGCCATTGTTTGTGATATTATGTAATGCACATCATAATTCGGAAAAACTCTGATATATATGGAAAACTCATGATACACACCTTAAGGCTTGAAAAGTCTCCCACACTCTTTTCACGCTCAGAAATAAAAATTGATTACACGTCTTGATGTTGATACTGCCGTTGCTTGTCCTCTAGCATTGACAGATGCATGTATGCTCACACGTGTTAAGAGTTGACATAAAAGCGTCTCTCTTGCATTCATATCTAAAAGTAATATGTATGCATACGTCTATGCATGGGCATGGCTGTGCTTAATAAAAAAACTTTAATTTTAAGAGACAGAGGTGGACCACTTCAAAACTTAATAAAGATCTAGCAGCTCTAATTGTTCACATACTGTAATTTACAAGAATTTTCTGTTGTTATTCCATGTCTGTTGTTTTGTTGAGATTTCACACATTATTTTTCTGCAACTTGCCCGGCCCCTTCATCATGTGGACACTAAGAAAATATCATGTTATGTTAAAGAACGTAGTTAACACTCTAGTCAAGGTCTTTGTCTTTAACTACTGAAAAAAGACCTTGAAGATACATGTGAAACTTGCAAGATATTGGTGCTTGAAAAGTCTCCAGCTTCGTTTATTCCATGTCTGTTGTTTTGCTGAGATTTCACACATGAATTTTCTGTAACTTCCTGGCACCTTCATCATGTGGACACTAAGAAAATATGATGTTATGTTAAAGAATGAAATTTTGATAACTTACGTAATTGACACTTTAATCAAGGTCTTTGTCTTTAACTACTAAAAAAAGACCTTGAAGATTGCCCATTACGTTATATTTTTTTTTTTTTTTTCAAGTTCTTTGACTTGAGCTTCTGTGTGCTACTTCTTTTTACATAGAACTAAATTTGGGCCAACTTTTATTTCCTCATCTTTGGACCTGATTTTGGTATTTTTTATTAGAGGGGAAAAGTAAATGTATGATATTGTTAAATGCTACAAGTTTCATTGTTTCATTAAAATTATACACTTGTAATTACCAATGATAATAATGATAATAAGTGGTAGAGTTAAATTTGGAGGAGTTAAACTACAAATTTTAATAAATAAATAAATCATCAAAATATAAATTTTAACAGGTGAAAAGATATTATTATATATGAATTTGAAATTTTGTTTGTAAAACCTGGACGGGTAGCTTCACCTATAGGATAATAATGAAAAATAAGATGAACTTATAATAATATACAACATTGACATAACATGTTCAAGCATCGAGTAATTTTACATATCCCCAGATTGAATAAAGCAGAATAAATACGCCTAGTTTGAGAATGGATGGCCTTGCTAAAAATTACACTAACATAGAAATATTATTACAAAACATCTTCAAACCAAGCTGAAGAAGCATCTTCAGTCATGAAATTTTATGGCAGACAGGCCTTAAAAGGACAAAAAATCTATAATTATATAGTTCATCTGACATAAATTAAACTCTAGTACATTATGTAAAACCGAAGAACTCCCACATGGGTTCAGAGATATGGTCTTAGAATTGAGTGGACAAAGATCCTCCATTGATGTAAGGTCTCTTGTGCACTATGTATTGATAGAGTATAGATCATGTGCAGATGTGGTGGAAGATCAAAAAACCACGTTTTATCTGGAGAAATGTTTGGGCAGTTGAGCTTCCTCTTGAATTCTGGTCGAGTTGTTGTAATGCCAGATGCATGTATGCTCTGACGTATTAGTCTTGACTTAAAAGCGTTTCTATCTTGCATTCATTCCTTATTTAGCAATGTAATTTGAAAAACACAGAGGTGGACCACTTCAATTTTCTAACTGTGATAGCAACTCTAATTACAAATTAATAGCTCACATAGTACCGACAGGTGAATGGAGTCCGATGGAAATAGATGTAGATCTGAAGGTGACGATTTAACGTTCATCGTATGGTGAATGTAACTCCATACATATGTGTATGGTCAAGATCTTGTAACTTGCAAGACATTGGTGCTTGAAAAGTCTTCAATTCCAATTTTGTTGTTTTGTGGAGAAATTCTACACATAAATATTATGCAACTTACCCCTTGATCATGTGGACAATAAATATGCCGTAGTTAATACTCTGGTCAAAGTCTTTGCAGAGTTGTACCTTTAATTAAATGCTATAATGTAGTTGACACCTTAGTCAAGGTTTTTGTCTTCTAGGGTTCAAATTATCCTCTTATGAGTGGTTATGCTTTTACAACAAATTTTCATCACTTATTTCTCTTTCTCTTAAATCTTTACCATCTTAACAAATCAAGTAATTCTAATTTATAAGCATCATAATTTTCATTTAAAATTAGCATTTCTAATTTTACCTAATAAATAGAACATTGATCACTATCCAACTTTGCCAACCTGGTTACCTTCTTTATTTGGTTCCGGAAATACAATGACAAAGACAAAAAAAAAAAAAAAAAAAAAAAAAAAAAAGATATAGCTTCCTTTTGAAAATATATTGAAATCTCTGATAATTTGTAGGAGTACAATCTAATGTTGTAATCCAATTCAATTAATTTTCAAGTAGATTGTAATTGTATTTCAATCTAAACATCTATATTGAATTAGAGTAATACTACACCAACAACCCTTTTTCACAACCCTGACGTGGCAACTTACAATTGGTCAGCCCATAATTAATTAGTGAGACCCATGCGAGACTCATGTGAGACTCGTTGTGAAGTGATCAATTGTAAGTTGTCATGTCAGGGTTGTAAGAGAAGGTTTGTGAGAGAGGATTGCCGGTGTAGTATTACTCATTGAATTAGCATAGAATTCATATGAATGAATTTGGATAAATCAACTTTAAATTTAAGCAATGATTCAATCATACATAGATTTTCATAAGAAAAACCATCAACTAGTTAAATTGATTGAATTGATTTTATAAATTTTTTAATTAAATCCAATCCATCAAACCAGTTCTTTAAATATATGATCTAATCCCATTTTTTAACTTAACGAATTCAGCCAAAAAATAAATAAATAAATAAGAAGTAGGTTAAATTTGTTACCTTTCATCAATTTATTTGTATGTTTGGAACCATCCAAATATAATATAAAATTTTCTATCAAAAAATAAGTTATATAATAAAATATAAAACTCATCGAGATTATGATGAATATTGAATATTGATGTTGTAATTGAAAGAGGAAGAGAAAGACACAATTCTTGTATATAATTATAATGAAAATTAACCTTCTTTAAAATTAATGAACATGATATTATGCATGATTGGAGGATGAGAACTGAGAAGTCATCAACTAAAGAATCTCTTAGTCAAGTGTTTCTCGTTTTGATAGAATTGTCCTCATGCTTGCGTTGTAATCAATTATAATGTTTAAACTATCGTGAATGCAACTCCACATATACATTTGTATATAGTCAGGCTTTGTAACGTACAAGACTTGGTGCTTGAAAAGTCTCCAATTCCAAGTTTGTTGTTTTGTTGAGAAATTCTACACATAAATTTTCAGTTACTTACCCCCTTGATCATGTCACCATGTGAACACTAATTTTGCATTTTCTTCAGCTAAGAAACTAATGTTATGTTAAGCAATGAAATTCTAATAACGTCGTTGACATCTAGTCAAAGTCTCTGTCATCGTGATTATGATAAATATTGAATATTGATGTTGTAATTGAAAGAGGAAGAGAAAGAAACAATTCTTTTATATAATTATAATGGAAATCAACCTTCTTTAAAATTAATGAACATGATATTATGCATGATTGGAGGATGAGAACTAAGAAGTCATCAACTAAAGAATCTCTTAGTCAAGTGTTTCTCGTTTTGATAGAATTGTCCTCGTGCTTGCATTGTAATCAATCATAATGTTTAAAATATCGTGAATGCAACTCCACATATACATATGTGTATAGTCAGGGTCTTGTAACGTGTGAGACTTGGTGCTTGAGAAGTCTCCAATTCCAGGTTTGTTGTTTTTTTTGAGAAATTCTACACATAAATTTTTCAGCTACTTGTCCCCTTGATCATGTCACCATGTGGACACTAATTTTGCATTTTCTTCCGCTAAGAAAATGATGTTATGTTAAGCAATGAAATTCTAATAACGTAGTTGACACTCTAGTCAAAGTCTTTGTCATCGTGATTATGATGAATATTGAATATTGATGTTGGAATTGAAAGGAAGAGAAAGACACAATTCTTGTCTATAATTATAATGAAAATCAACCTTCTTTAAAATTAATGAACATGATATTATGCATGATTGGAGGATGAGAACTAAGAAGTCATCGACTAAAGAATCTCTTAGTCAAGTGTTTCTCATTTTGATAGAATTGTCCTCGTGCATGCATTGTAATCAATTATAATGTTTAAAATATCGTGAATGCAACTCCACATATACATATGTGTATAGTCAGGGTCTTGTAACGTGTAAGACTTTGTGCTTGAGAAGTCTCCAATTCCAGGTTTGTTGTTTTGTTGAGAAATTCTACACATAAATTTTTCAGCTACTTGCCCCCTTGATCATGTCACCATGTGGACACTAATTTTGCATTTTCTTCAGCTAAGAAACTGATGTTATGTTAAGCAATGAAATTCTAATAACGTCGTTGACATCTAGTCAAAGTCTCTGTCACCGTGATTATGATAAATATTGAATATTGATGTTGTAATTGAAAGAGGAAGAGAAAGAAACAATTCTTTTATATAATTATAATGGAAATCAACCTTCTTTAAAATTAATGAACATGATATTATGCATGATTGGAGGATGAGAACTAAGAAGTCATCGACTAAAGAATCTCTTAGTCAAGTGTTTCTCATTTTGATAGAATTGTCCTCGTGCATGCATTGTAATCAATTATAATGTTTAAAATATCGTGAATGCAACTCCACATATACATATGTGTATAGTCATGGTCTTGTAACGTGTAAGACTTTGTGCTTGAGAAGTCTCCAATTCCAGGTTTGTTGTTTTGTTGAGAAATTCTACACATAAATTTTTCAGCTACTTGCCCCCTTGATCATGTCACCATGTGGACACTAATTTTGCATTTTCTTCCGCTAAGAAAATGATGTTATGTTAAGCAATGAAATTCTAATAACGTAGTTGACACTCTAGTTAAAGTCTTTGTCATCGTGATTATGATGAATTTTGAATATTGATGTTGTAATTGAAAGAAAAAGAGAAAAAAACAATTCTTGTTTATAATTATAATGACCTTTTTGAAATTAATGAACATGATATTATGCATGATTGGAGGATGACAACTGAGAAGTCATCAACTAAAGAATCTCTTAGTTAAGTGTTTCTTGTTTTGATAGAATTGTCCTCATGCTTGTATTGTAATCAATTATAATGTTTAAAATATCATGAATGCAACTCTACATATGCATACTTGTATAGTCAAGCTCTTGTAACGTACAAGATTTGGAGCTTGAAATGTCTCCAATTCCAAGTTTGTTGTTTTGTTGAGAAATTCTACACATAAATTTTCAGGTACTGGCCCCCTTGATCATGTCACCATGTGGACACTAATTTTGCATTTTCTTCCGCTAAGAAAATGATGTTATGTTAAGCAATGAAATTCTAATAACGTAGTTGACACTCTAGTCAAAGTCTTCGTCTTTTAGGGTTAAGATTTTCCTCTTATGTGAGTGGATCTACTTCTATGATAAATGTTGTCACTTAGCTCCGTTTCTCTTAAATCTTTACCATGTTTACAAATCAAGTAATTATAATTTAAGCTTTATGTACTGAAAAAAGACCTTGAAGACTGCACATTATGTTACGTCTTTCTTTCTTCAATTTCTTTGTCTTGTCACTTGAGCTTCCGTGCTACTTCCTTAGAGCCAAATTCGGGCAAACTTTATTTTCTTTCCTTTGGACCAAATTTTGGTTTTTATAATCACGCAGTGGGGAAATCATAAATAAAATATGGGTCATGATTTTTAGTTCTCACCCTTCTTTTTTTTTTTAATAGTCTCTCATTTTAATTTTTTTTTTTTTAATAACTTTTGACAAGTTTAACTTAAATTAAATTACTACAAAGAACACTGTAAGTTTTAACATGTTTTTATTGCTCACGCCAGTAATTAAATAGACCAATTTTAATTCCTTCATAGATTGTTACATCTCATGTTCAAAGTTACAAGAAATGATCTTTTGGTTTGAATTTTAAATTTATTAAGTAATTAGTTTACATTTTAGGACTATTTTCATATTTCTATTTTTTTTATGGAATCTTATTTTTTATATCTAATAAAAATTTTGTAACATCTCTCATCACTTGAAAAGAAGAAGTGAAGACTAATTAAATATCTTGTGGGCTTCTAAGTTATTAAAAAACATTTTGGGTTGAAGCCTAGAACCAAAAGCTTTTGTACTTTTAGAATAGCAAATGTATAATTTATATTTACTAGGAAGTAAATTAAAATTTAATCGAAATTTATTCTCATCTTATTTCCATGTGTAAAACCTAATTATTGGAATGAATTATAAAAAAAAAAATAAGATTCTTTTTCTATCAAAACAAAAAAAAAATATATACATATATATCAATTTTTGAAGTTTAAATATTATTTGAATTTTTCGAAGAATTTGATGGAAGTCTATATTGATCTTGGTATTAAGTGAGATTTCAAGAGAAATTTTATAACATAAATGTGGTGTAATTAATAAGGAGAATATCAGAATACTAACAAATTAAATGATGGAAGTCTATAATCTTAGTATTAGGTTTCAATGTTTCTTTACAATGATAAATGCATTAGCGACATATTAGTCAGAATCCAAAAATCCCAGCTATGATGGTTCACAATCGCAATATAAATATTAGTTAGGACCCAAAAAAAAAAAAAAAATCTATACTGATTTTGTTGTTCATCATATGTAAATTGAGCTCAAGAACTATGATGTAAAATCAAAGAACTCTCACTAGGGTTTAGAGATACGGTCTCAGGATTGAGTGGACAGAGATCTTCAGTTGATGTAAGGTTATGCACTCTGAATTGATAAGAGTAGAAGCAAAACAATTCAATACGGCTCCATGTCTGGCACCTTCGCACATGATATTGTTTATAGTAACATTTGGGCCCCCACAATTAATATGGAGTGATTGATAATCTGGAACATCTATAATGCAATCATTGGTATCACTGTAATATAATTTTCCGAGTGCATGATGAAAACTGTGTGATTTTGATTTGACCAGAAATAAAGAGCATACAGAGTAATATTTTAGTCAGATATAGATGAAATCTCATTCTAAAACCTATACAACAAAAGATCATATTTATATTTTGTTAAGCTTAACTATCTTAAATCATTGTAATATTTGTTGAAGTATGAATCCTTTGGTAGAAGTTGAAGATACCTGGCATGCAAAAAGTATTGTTGCGGCGAGAAGATGGCAAGAGTGAAGTTGAAGACCGACCGCTGCAGCAATACAAATGGTTGCTGCAGCGATAGGAGTTTGCTGCAGTGTGCGTGATTGGCTGTGTTGTGCAAACTGTTTTCAGATTTGTTCAGACAGCAGTCGTTTTTCAGTTAAGTTCAGATTAGAGGTGATGTGTAGACCTTATTAACAACCGCATTTGAATATTAACATATGTGGTTGTTAATAAAAGCTCTGCACGGTATGTAATTTGGTATGGACATGGCAGAAGCATGAAATAGACACAATACAAGTAAGACACTACATAATTAGTATAGCAGCATGCTTTAGCTTTCATGCCTTGTATGCACTACTGGAGCCGAAGAACGACGCCAGAAATTGTACCGCAGTTTGTCATTGTAGGTTCGCCGTAACTCTAACTTTCCGATGCCACCCACCGGCGCCATTCTACATTAATAGAACACGTCGTAGTTGGAGTCAATTTCAGGGTGGATGTAATCGGCTATCCAATGAAATATTATGGCTTATGTAATCTGCATTGACCAAATCCAAGACACGTTGCACCGCTCCAAAGCTTCAAACATTGCTTATTGTTCCGACACAGAGATCGCTGGGATAGTGCAACAACGCTGCCATAGCATCGTTTTCTGCCATTCTTAAATCTTGAAAATGACAGAGAGGTCATTAGAGTAGTGCAACGACACTGCAATTCTAAAATATTGAAAACGACACAGAGGTCGCCGGAATATTGCAAGGTTTGCACCGTTTTGTGGGAATACATAGACAATACTACATACAAGGGAAAAAAAAAACTAAGTGTAAATTCACATGAAACTTAAATCTACCCAAGAAGACGTCTCCTTATCACAGTGTTCAAATCACATTACTTGTTGCAAGTGAATTTTTTGCCACCTTCACAAGAACCTTTTCACTTCTTGGGAGCAAGATGAAACCTTCGTCAATGAAACCTTCTGATTCAGGCCAGATTCCAATCTATAAAACTCCAACTATAACATCTCTTTCAACATTGGGATATCTTATAACAGATTCACCAAAACCCAAAAAGTCCCTTCATGCTTGCAACTTCTAACTGTGAAACAAAAAGCATATCTGAGACCATAGTAAACAAAAGAAAGCAAACGAAATTCCTAATGTGAATACAAAGAGAGGCAAGAATGGATCGTATCATCATATGGTATATATGCAATTGAAAAATAGAAACACAGGTCTTTAATGAGAGTTAACAGGATATTGATTCGAACTAACATAGAGCTCATAATGAAACTAGATAGGAACCTTTCCAATAAGATAAACATTGCAGTTGAGCATATATAGATTTAAACATTGAAGAGCAAAGACTGATACAAACTTTGATCATGAGCTCAATGGCAGGTTCAAGGATAATGCTTCTAATCATGGTTTAGACTCACCACCACACAAACAATGCGTCAAGACAAAGAGCAGATAAAACTATCGGAAAGTCAAACAAAACATGCTATGAACCTCCAATACTTAATGGCTGGTACTATCACCAAGTGCAAACAGCTAATAATAATTAAGTTGACAGCACAAAGAGTCAGGCAATGTCAGGCAAGTAATTAACCACTACAACCAATTTACAAAACTGACCTATCAATGCCTCCAGCTTCAAGATCAAACCAATTCGCAAGCCAAAAGAAGCTTCAGATAATTTCTAGAAACAATGTCGCATACTATCATGAACAACTTATTGTTAAAAAATCATATGATAAAAAGCTTCATATAATTTCTACAAACACATGGTCGACACTACATTGTAACACCAGCGCTGATAAGAATTAAAAACAACCCAACAGCTTGGCAATTTCCTTTCGTCTACTGAACATAATGTTCCAGTTGTTAAATAAAACAACTAAAAATAAATAAATAACAGTGGTTTGATGTTATCCAGAAAAACCTTTGATGCAGGTTTCTTCCCACCAAACGAATTCATAAAAATAAATAGCCTCTTCGGCCTACTTATCACAGAAACAGAAACAAACATAAGGCATAAAAGTAAAAATAAATAAACAAACTACAATAACTTTCTACTGAACTTACCAAATCAAGATATTCACAGAGGTCTTGGCACAATAGTCTTCGAGACTCTTGTGAAAGAAGCAGAAAACAAAATCCTTCCTCACTAAACCACCACTTCTCCCACCACAGTAGATTCCATCTTCTTTCTCTAAAATTGCTCTGATTTTAATTTTATTACTATCCACAGTGAAACGGAAAATCTCCTTCTGTTGAAGTCCCGTCCAAAGGAACTTTCCGTCAGCCGTTAACCTAAAACATACAACCGTGCCGTTAATAAGAACACAGTCGGACAATTTCTCATTGAAAGAACACAGTACATAAAGAAACCACATTGAAGATAAACAATAATGCAAAGGAGAGTAAAAAAAAAGCCTCAAAATGCACTTACCGGAACCGGAGAACTGTTGTGGCGAGTAAAATTGAGAGAAACTAAGCGAAGGTTGCCGGGTCGGAAAATTTCAGTCCGTAACCGTTGGGAAAGGGTTGATTCATGTCGGATTCACTTGATTCAGGCTAACATTGAAGGGGAGAACCGGAGAAATGAAAGAGACGGGATAAGAGAGATAGGGAATTAGATCCGGGTGAGAAATGGGTCTTTTATGTCTTCAACTTTTTTCTTATTTAAATTTGATAATATTCTTATTTCGACGCAGGGTAGGTGTTAGGATTCAGCCAATAGAGCATCCAAACACAGATACATGATGCCATGCCAAACCGCGAAATCCTCACACCCTTGGAACTCCCGTTCCACCTTGTGTAACGCTTCTGAGGAACGACCGTTCCTGTAGGCACATGAACAGTACCTTAAGCAATTCAACATACGGGAGTTAGAAATCTATTAATGAGAAGACACATAACAAACACAATTATGAAGAAAAGTAGTAATTATATAAAGATCTCAAAACAAATAATGGGGTACACCCTTCCCGAAAACTGTTAACCAAAGATGATAAATTGTTCTTACATTTCTTCTAGATAGGGAAGGTTCACCAGGGCCAGTGGAAGCCTACCTTGAAGACTCAAAATTTGAGCTTTCTGCAGTTCAAGGAGGAAAAATTAACAAGAATAGGTACAATTTGAAATTGAACTCTCTTCAATTATCGCCTACTTAATGTAAAGTTAAACTACGATGTCCTACCGGCATCCATATCCAATTGAAACTTTAAAACCAAAACCTGAAATTATAAAATATACGTAACTAATATTTTAGATTATAAATCTCTACATGAATTAACATTTGAAGCACAAAATTTCCACTATTATTACGAAACAACAGTGTTCGGAAACAACTTGATAAAAGACGAAGAGAATAAGTAAACGGAGAGATTTGGTTGAGTGAATTGAGATATGGGCGGTTCGAACTTGAAATAGATGAGACATCTCGCTTTACTATCATGTTAAGAAATTGTTAGATCCAAAACATTAAATTATTAGGCAAAAATCTAACATTAATATTAAATTATTAGCTTTAATGTCATGTTGAAGTCAGTTTGATAATCTCAATTTTGTTTCCATGCAAAATTAAGTAAATAGTAAATCAATTCAATTTTATGTAACTGAAATCGATTAATGTTCAAATTTTCTAAAAGATTTTGGCTTTCAAACGAGGTATATTATCAATTTAGGTATAACCTTTTCATAAAACCAAAAAAAAAAAAAAAAAAAAGAAGGACACAAGTAACAAGTTTCAATTTGTTCAATATAAAGATACTAAATAGTATTTTTGTTCAATTTAGGGACAAAACAGTTACCAATTTCAATTTGTTCAATAGACACTAAATTACCTTATTCAATTCAGGGACACTTGCTATTAATTTTAACCTAAAACAATAACAGACTTAGGGGGTGTTTGTCTAAAGTTATAAACTCTAAAATTAAGCTGACCTGTTTATTTATAATTTTTTTGAACTTATAAGTTGAGCATATGAACCAAAAAAAAAAAAAAAAAAAAGTTGGGGGGACGTACTTTTGTTTTTTTGGCTTATAAGCACTCTACTTATAAGCTAGTTTGACTAAGTATATTACCACATTATCTTTATTTAATTTTAAAATTTCATAGTATACCCTTATTTAATGTAGTACCATTTTTAGTCATTTTATAATAAAATGTACTTATCAGCCACATTTTACCAAACACGTCAACTACTTATCAGTTACTTATAAGTACTTTAACCAAACACGTAATTGTTTAAAATTTCAAATGCTTATAAACTAATTTTCATAAGCTCAAACAAACACCCCCTTAGATACCTTTGATTATTTATTTGGTTTTAGTTTTTCAATTTTAGATTTAAAAACTAAAAAAAAAAAAAAAATTGAATTAAAATATAAAAAATTGTTTGATTTCAAATTGAAAATATTAAAAATAATAAGAAAAACAAAAAATAATAAAACAATTTGATTAAAAAAAGAGAAAAAACCAATTTTAAAGTTAAATAAAAAACTGACAAAAAAAATTTACATAAAAGAAAGGACAACCATTTTTATTTTAAAATTGAAAAAATATAAAATCAAAAATAGAAAAAAAACATACATAATCTGGTGGAGTTTATAATAAAAAATAATTGATATGACTTTGGTTTATAAAATAAAAAATAAAAAATCAGAGTTTATAATAAAAATAATTAAGATTTTTCAATGAATATTAAGGTATTTAAATTGATAATAAAATGTCAATTGTATTTGCATGGGCTTCAAACAAATGAAAACATTTTAGCACACAGGAAATCAACTAGGAAAATTCAATTGTGTTTTTTCATTAAATAGTCTTCCAATGATGATTATTGATATATAACGATATTCTCATCCTATTTGTGAATCTAACTCAAGAATTACTCAATTTTCATTCTAAAACATAACTCTATATTCCACGTTTTGAACTTGACGATTGTTTATAAATTATGACTAATGAAACATATATCATACGCACATTAACTCAAATTTATAACTGAAAAATATAATATAAATCAAAAGTTCTAGACTGTAGAAACTTAAATTTTCATACTAAATTATATCCATCAATGTATTAAAATCTTAGGATTTAGAAATTACAAAGTGTTTCAATTTACATAGGGGTTAGCATAACATGAACTCTTAATATCTGGCTTTCAACTGATCAAAAAGACTATTCCCTAGTTAATATCTAATATATATTTTTATTTGTCAAACAAGATTTTATAAATTTGAAATTTAGTTAGTCATATATCAAGAGGCTCCATGTACAATTACAAATGCAATTCATCAAACTGAATTTAAAATGAAAACAAAGAGAAACTGAAAGAAGACGAGAGGACTTACATGTTGGTGATGTAGAGTAATGGCCAAAAGTGTAGTTACAAAGGATTGTGTTGGTTTGGATTGTGGCATTACTTGCTTCTGGGTGGTCCAGTGGGTATTGGGAGCATATGTGATTGGCGAGGATCCTCTGTGGAATTCAAGAGTGTGAAGCCCATTGTTGCAGCCATTTTCTTAAGAACGATGGCTGCATATAATCGGTGGTTCAGAAGGATTGGAAAGGGAACATAATATCGGCGCTAAAAGGGAAAAAGAGAAACTTTCTTCGTTGGAAAAAAAAAAATGTTCGAATCTTTTTCTTGGCTAGTCTACTGCTGCCTATTACTGTAAATGTTAGCTTATAAATCTCAAGTTTTGTTTTGATTTTTTTTTTCTGTTTTTTCTTATAAATCTCAACCTGCCAAAAGATTGTAGAATAACAAAAACATCTATATATAATTCTTAAAATCACACTATAAATTTAAATAAATATAAAATTTACTAAATAATAAGTTAATATGTTATTTATAAATTTAAAAATATTAAAATAGCAATAGTTGTCTGGCCATCGGCATCACAACGGGTGGTCAACAGTTAGTCAAAGTTGGTGCATTGACGACACAATGTTTTGACACTTTGGTAATTCAACTTGATTTTGATATATCGTCTTTTTCTTATCCCAATAAAATTGGTTGTGCCCAATACACCATCATTGACTACCGGGTAATTGAAGTTGAACATAGTTGACAAGAGTTGATCGACGGTTGAACTCTATCGGCTAGATCAAATTTTACCTTCAATTTCCTTTTTTTTTTTTTTTTAGTGTTAATCAAGTAATAATATATTTGATATAAATTATTCTAATACGATTTATAATTATAAAAATATTTTAAGAAATAAAATATTCCCAATTTTATCATTATACATGCAACAACAATTTAAAAATATAATTTACTAAACAGATAATCATAGGTTTTTTTTATGAAAGCTATATATATCATACACGATCTAGCTTCTTTGGGAAATTGATTATTTTCAAAGTTGATTGAAAATTGATTAAGTTTAAAGTTACAACAATATCAAACAAATCTTATATTTTCATTAACACTAACTAAGTTTAATGTGTTAATAATTAATATATTTCTTATTCAAGTTTATTTCAGTTAACTATTTATACGAGGGTTGAGATAATATGGCTTAATTTTTGACACTTTTTTTCAGTCTTTAATCTTTACTGATCCAACGATAATAATATAAAGGTTTAAGGTAATTAAATTTAATACCAGCTCAAAATCTCTCATCACCGTTGAATCAAATATAAACGGTTTACTAAAATTGTCATAAGACTTAGTTGATGTCTTTTGGCTCATTATGTGCGGAAATGTCATAGTTATTGAAATAACTATATCAAGATTGAAATGAAAATAATATTACACTATAAATTTTAATTTTAATTCATAATGAAATTTAAATATTTCTAATTGTGTAATGTATTTTTTCATTTACTATGAATAAGTTAACTCATTTTCTAACACAAATTTTTTTTTTAATTATATTTAAAATGTTAGAAGTATTTAATAATTTAAAATAATTTTTAAATTAGTTTTAAAAGTTTTAAGATATTTTTTTAATATAAATATTCTTATCCAATCTCATACCTCACCAAGCACAAGACACTACTATTATAATCAAATCCTAACTAAAAATTTGATTTTTACTTAAAAATCATTAATAAATCTAAAAATATTATCTATAATTGTGTCGATAAAACATATGACAGCATCAACACAAGTATTACCCATCTTATCATATGCATTAAGAATAAACATATGAGATGTAAACCCCGCGTTATTATTCCAATGTCCTAAGGTATGAAATTTTACATTTTCAGGTAATTTTTTTTTTCAATGGAAGGGTAAAGTGGTCAATTTGCATGCATTTCGAGATGTGGCCATCATAAAGTGTAAGGGGTGATGTCATTGAAGAGAAATGAAGGTAGAATGGTCATAAAGTTGATTGATAGGTTTAAATGGCGTAAACAGTAATCAAGGGTATAATGGTCTTTTCATACAAATCTATATGAATTAAGTATCCATTTACCTAATGAGATTTCTTAATTACCAAGTGTTTAAAAGAAGTCAAATGACATTAAAGGAGTGCTAATCATTATGTTGTGGTCAAAATGACCAAAACACCTTTATATGAAAAATTTATGCCAAATGACCTTTATATCTAACTTTTAATGGCCAATCATAATAGAGTAGTAATGAAATAAATACCTATAAGGTTTTAAGAGAGAGAAGTAGGCCTTGTACACCCCAAATGCATCATCTTCTTCTTCCTCTCTCAAATCCACCATAAAAGCCACTAATCCAAGCATTTTCTTCTCAAATTTTCATAGGATTTCAAGTTGAATTTCGAAGGAGATCACCACCCATACTTTAAGAACTTTAATTTCAGGGTTTAAGGTGAGTTTCAAAACCCTAGTTGTTCTTATTCATCTTCTTCTTCCTCTCTCAAATCCACCATAAAAGCCACTAATCCAAGCATTTTCTTCTCAAATTTTCATAGGATTTCAAGTTGAATTTCGAAAGAGATCACCACCCACACTTTAAGAACTTTAATTTCAGGGTTTAAGGTGAGTTTCAAAACCCTAGTTGTTCTGATTTTTAGTTAAAAGAGAAATTCATAAGTGGTTATGTGTGTAAGGTAAAAAGAGTGAACCTTTGGAGCTAAGGAGGAGTGTCTTTGTGCTTTGAATACTAAGGTAAGGAAAAAAACTCCCTTATGACTACAATTGATAACACCTAGGGTTGATGAAACTTACTTTTATTTATATTAATTTGAGTTTGATGTTATGTTTTGGTTATGGATTGTTTAAATGGGTGTGTTGATTGGTGTATGTGTGCATATGGAGGATGATTATGCCAATTAAGAGATTTGTAGTTGGAATATGTTTTGGCACTTTTTGGTTCTGTAAAAAGGGAGGTTTTTATGGCCTTTTATACTTAGAATGATATGGTAAATACTATGAATGTGCAAATGAATGTTACATGGTTAAAAATGAATAGAATTCGGATTTGGCTTTTTAAGACTTATATTGTATATGCTTCACTGAATCAGTCATAACTAAAGTTATAAAAATCTGATTGAGCTGATTCTTGAAGTATTAAAAAGTTAAGAAATAGACCTAAAACATTTGTGTTTTAGCCAAAAATTAATTCGAATTGGAAGATGAGGAAAAAATTTATTGAATAGTGACAAACTGTATGACATCCACCTCCTTAAATAAAATTCCCATATTTTTAATAAATTCTAATAATCCACTGAATAATCTTACTGTTTAAATTCCTTATGTTGTATGAGAAATTGAATAACTTAAGTTAATGAATTTAGTAGGAGAATATTCATGTCATGGAGTTTTGCTAAATTGATTGATGAGTTGTGCAATTGGCCAATGTTACATGTTAAATGAATGAATAGTATGATTGAGCATGGGAGATGTTATCCCATATGTTTGCATTCATAATGGTAATGCATATAACTTATTTAGTTGACTTATGAAAACATTTATGAAATGTTAAAGAATGAATTCCATGAGTCACTTGAGGTGTAAACCAAGATCAGAGGAATGAAATATTTGTGGAAACCATGAGTCCTTTGAGGTGACGACCAAGAATAAGGTAATGGTTCAAATGAATCTGATCGGATAATAAAGACTAATGAAAACATCAAGTACAAAGACAAAAGAAATAGGCATGCCATGTTTATGAATATTGCATAAGTCATATACGTTCTATGTTATATTATATATGGTTATGTTATGACTTACGTTTATGAGAAAAGTTTAAAGTGTATGACATGTTTTATAAACTTGTTAATGTCAATGAATGGCGGTCATGTCTTGTAGGTAGGTAAGGTCCTAAGCAATATACTTGTATAATGAACCTTAATAGTTTATAAATAGTCAATATTCCCTTACTGAGAGATTAACGCTCACCCCATGAAATGTTTTAAAATGTTTTGCAGGTAAGGATTTAGGCATGAAGCTGAGAGAGGATTCTGATGGACGCTATGAGCATGAAGGGATGTTTTAATGATGACTATTGAATAGTTTTGCTAGTATTTAGTGTAGTAATTATGTTCATATTTCATAATGCAATAAATATGTCCATGTTCTATAATGGAGTAAATTTGTTTGTGTTAATAAAGGAAATCAAATTGCTTGTAAAATTTGTAAACGTGTGCATGTTCTAGTAAGTATTACTATGAGTTTTATAATTTAATCCAAGAAAGGAAACTATATTATTTGAATTGCACAATGAACTTATTATAGTTTAGAAATGAAAAAAAAAAAAAAAAGTTTTTTAAACTACACGTTTATTCTTTAAATATGATTTTAAAATAAACTTCTTTCCTAGGTATGCGTTTTCTAAGTTCTTAATGGCCAAGTGATACTTAGGAAATACCCGGCTAGGGAGAGGTTTTACGTGAGATTACTTGATTAATTATCTCTAATTTATACCCTTCAATAAAATTAAGATATTAATAATTTTCCTCTCATTGCTTTAATTTCTTTTCCTTATAATTCATCTCTTATAGCAGCTAAAGGAGCCTTAATTACCATAAGCTTCATAAACTGATGAAACGATATATTATTATAAGATGCATGTTGATTAATATAATGATTAAGACCTTCAATAGAGAAGGCTAAAAAGATAATAAGTATAATTAATTAATGCTGAAACTAATTGATTTACCTTCGTCAGGAGCAGGATGCGGTGGAAGGCGATCACATTTTAGAGGCCGAAAGCAAGACAAAATGATCACAAAACAAAGTAGAAGAAACCACTGCTGCTTCATAAACATCGTAACTGTTGACAGAATAATATTTCAGCTTGAGGAGGAGTTAATGATGTTCATTTTTTATATATAATTATTAATTAAGACTATTCATTAATTTCCCCTACTAGGATTGTTGTGTGTGATTTTTGCCATAAGGGCTCATAGATCTTGGAAGCTTACAGATCTTGGAAGCTCACAGAAAGTAGTTTGATTCAGAGTAAGCTCGACCCAGACGAAGCTCGTTGCAGTGATCAATCCAAACACCTGTTCAATGAAATCAAAGATAAACTTCAATCTCAAATATTTTGGAAGGGATAAGATCAACACTTCTGGCAACACAATCTCAGTGCACGATCACGAAGATCACAAGATTAATTTCAAACTAACTCTAATTGCAATCCCAAACTTATCTCCCCCCATTAATTGCAAACTAGTATATAAATCTCCTCAAACGATGAGAGAGGGGTTAGCAAATTATTCTAGGCAGATTTATTGTTCTTGTAATCCCTTAAAAGCAATAAGATAACAGTAGACATAGGCTCAAGTTCTAATTTGCCAAACCACTTTAAAAATCATTTTGTGTTCTTTACATTTTTTACGTACATTTACATTCAAGTGCTAGTTATCTTTAATCATGCACACATCCATTCTGATTCAACCAAGGTCAATTGGTTCTCTTAGGTTGATGCGATTTTTGTATCAACATTTTGATGATACAAGGAGGGCCTCTGCCCACTTATCTTATTTTCGGCAAGAACAACAACTTTAGTGAACAACTGATCACCTAAAATTCCCAATGGCCCATACAAGATCTAAAGCAACCACCGAAAACCACGACAATATGGAAGCCACCCACCAGGAGTTGAATCAGACCGCTACTCCAGGCCAATAGCCAATATCACTGATGCAACAGGTCGCAAATCAATTAGGGATATGGACCTCTAATCCCTAGAATGGCTACTTGATGGACATGATAAGGACGCTAGTTGTATAGGTGGTGCAATAGAATGTGGCTGAGTTACGGAACAAGCAGCAGGCCAACTAGAATCTCGATTAGCCGTGCTTCACCAAGGCTAAACACACTGGGCAAAATAACTCTACTAGCGACCAATTTGGTTTGTCGGCAGCAAAGAGTGACCGTCACCCTAGACATCGTAGGATACATTCCGCTCACGAGTGTGAATCTTGGGGGCAGGTAAACCTTGGGAGGCAACTAGGCAAGCAGCCCATAAGAGAAATTGAAGACAATGGTCGCCAAAGGGACTCTCGTCCAAATCAACAAAATGCCCAGAGCCAACGTGCCAGTTTTAACCTAGGCCAAAGGCAAGCTCAAACCTCGTAAGTCCACAAGGTCAGCCATGAACGACATTCTGGCAATAACCGACGTTCCAGTTTTAACCAACGTCACGAGCAACGCACAGAAGAGCATTACAACACCTATTATCCTAACCATCATAACTCCACTTTGCGCACTAGTGTGAATGACAGAGCAAGCTCGTAAGAGACTGATCTTTGGACTCATCTGCTCAAGGTAAGGCTGAATAGAGCTCACAGTCAGAATCCTCTTCACAATGAGGATTTAGATCAGGTGTAGAGAATACTCAATGATCTCAGAGCCCGCCAGAACAATTCGGTAGAAGAGATGGTAAGCTCTCCACTTACAGATGAAGTCTGTCAGGCACCGCTTCCCTAGGGACTCAGGGCACCAAAGAACAAGTTCGATGGGAAAGGAGATCCCAAAGACCACCTTGATACTTTCAATGACTTGATGGAATTACATCAAGTTTCCGACTTGGCGAAGTACCGATGTTTTGTAGTACTTTGGTAGGAAGTGTCGAGAGATGGTATAAAAGGCTAAAGGCGAACTCAATCCAATCGTGGTAGTAGTTCTCCTCACTTAATCTCCAACAATTCCAAGCAAGGAGACAGCTTGCCATGCTCATCAGTTTTCTAAGTAGTATTCGTCAAGAGAAAGACAAAACTCTTACCTCATATTTAACAAGGTTCCATAATGAACAGTCCAAAGTTATGGATGCTCTGGAAGAATCAATTCAGACCTTATTGATCATTGGGATAAGGCCGCAAACAGAGTTATGGAAAGAACTCCAAAGTGAAGACTACGTCAGTTTGGCTAAATTTTATCAAATGGTGGTCAAACATCAACAAATTGAGAGCTCACTGCCAGCCTTAGCTGGTAGTTCCTCAAGAAGAGCCTTTGATTAGTGGTAAGACCGCCTGTTAGAGAAATGGAGAGACCAAGACCGAGGTGATAAGGACCGAAACAGGTACTAAGAAAGGTAGCGTACAAGTTCTCGTCGGGAAAGACAACCTTTTCTCGATACGCAGAGTATACTCCTCTAACAGAGGATGTGGCTCACATCTACAAAATCTCCTATGAGGCTATGAAACTACCTTCATCGGAAAGGATGAAATAGGCATAGGGAGAAGGGACCACCAGAAGTACTGCAGGTTCCACAAGAATATCAGGCACAATATGAATAAGTGCTAAGCTTTGAAAGATGCCATTGAAGACTTGATAAAGAAGGGGCATCTAAAAGAGTATGTAAGAGAGAATCAAGCTTGCAACAAGTCCAGCCAGTAGACGGTGTATTGGTGGGTATGATCTATAGGGGACCCAACGTTGCTGGAAGCTCCAGGCATTCTCATGAGCAATATGCACAAGAAGCCAGGACAAGCTCGATCATCCGAGTAATGAATTGTGAGATGAAGTCACCGAAGCAGCCTAAAATGGAAAGTGAGATGATAAGCTTTACTAAGGAGGAATGCGACCAATCCCCTCGCCATAACCATGATACAATTGTAATCATGGTGAGGATTGACAATGCTCAAGTCCTCCGGATAATGGTCGATAATGGAAGTGTAGCGAACATCATCTTCTTATGAGCTTTCTGAGAAATGAGGATTAGCGAGCGAGTTTTGAGATCATGCCCATCACCATTATACGGGTTCACTGGGGATAGCTTAGTCCCCAAGGGAACAATTGAGCTGCCTATGACTCTTAGGGAGAAGCTTTAGATAAAGACATGGGTGGCAGAGTTCTTAGTAGTTGATTGCTCGACCACTTATAACGTCATCTTAGGAAGGCCGCTCCTGGACGACCTAAGTGCAGTCATCTTGGTACAATGTCAGGCATTGAAATTCCCAACTCTAGATGTAATTAGAGTAGTAAGAAGTTGCCAGAAAGATTCTAAGGAGTGCTACAACCGAGCCATAATGCAACACAGAAATGGGCACTCCCAAAGACTATGATCATCATGAAGTCCGAGTCGAATTTTCTATCACATTAGTTTGTATAGAAATTTTTGTAAGATTTGTTTATATGTTTAGTATTATTCTTGTAGGTGTATATTGTTGTTTATAATTGTAAGAGTATAAAAGTCGTCGGACATCAAGTCATTAACTAAAGAACCAAGTCAATGCCTACTGATAGTGGTGGAACTAGGAAATTATGTTTGGGGGGAATTTTAATGTTTGATGAAGAGGTAGATAAAAGTAGAAAAAAAACATATATTAAGGTGATAAAAAAGTTTAAGAAATATGAAGGGTCAAAGGGAAAAGAATTGCTTTTTAGGGTGTGTTTGGTTTAGGAAATGTTTTATTATTGAGAATGTTATATTAATGAAAAAATATATTATCTTGAAGATTGCTGGAATGTTTAGAAAAATGTGTTTGGTTGGTTGGAATAAATTGTTCGATATGTTACATTAATATGTTTTGTTGGGAGGAATAAATTGGTGGGTATGTTATATAATTTACTAAATTGCCCTCCTTTTTAAATATTAATATAATATTATTTTTATTATTATTTTTTGAATAATTTATTTAACCCCTTACATTTGAAATTTTGCTAAACACCCTAACAACCAAAAAAAGTTAAAAACTTAATAAAAACACCCCCTCCTACCCCAAGCCACTGTCGGGCACCTACCACCACCGCTGATGGCTGTGACAATGGCCGTAATTGCGCACGACCTGCCCTATCTGGTCGGTTGTGTGCTAATATGTCCATTTTTGGCCGTCGTTAATGGCAGAGATCTAGTTGTCGTTAACAGCCAGGGTTCTAGCCGTTGATGGCAAGTGTTCTAGCAATTGCCGACCATAATCTTGTCGTCAACGACGGCCAAATCTATCTAGTTGTCTAGCCATTGTTGAGCACTGGCAAGTGGTTGTCGGTGGTGGTTTCTGATGGTCGGTGGCTGGCAGTGGTGGCCAGATTCGACCACCACCCTTAGGTAATTTTTTTCAAAGTGCAGGGGTATTTATGTCCTAAATTTTTTTTTTGTATAAGGAAAAATAGTCCTTGAATTTTTTTGTAAATTTTTTTCAAAACAAGGGTATTTTTGTCCAAAATTTTAATAGTTGAGAGTAAAATTATAACAAAAATAAGATTACCAAATAATCTTAAAATACCTAAGAAAACGGAAATAATCATATTATCTCCTATATTACCAACATTAATTACTATTGGTTTTGGAAGATTACCAGAATCTTATATTACTTAACAATCAAATGTGATAATCAAGTAATATAAGATGACATTATCTTAATAATCTCCTATTATCCCTAACCAAACACACCCTTAGAGTATAAAATTACTATCTTCCTACATGAAATCTTACAAAAAATAAAATAAAAAAAAGGATTCTAAAGCCTAGGAAGATAGTAATCTCAAGTGAATACATATCAAAACAATGAATTTGAAATCTAATAACAGAAATAGAAAAATACTTATTTTTGAAATTATGAAGGTTGTTTAAAAGAAAAGTTCAATTTTTAAGAGATTTCAAATGAATCAAATCACATCTTCAAGCTCACTTTAGCACCGAGTGAGACTATTTGGATGGGTTTATCCATTAACTTGGGCACCACATTTGGGCCCAGCTTTTTCTCCTTTTTTCGTTGGGCCCAAAGTATAAAGAGAAATGAATTCCAGTCTTCATATAACATCATCATTCCGTTATTAGAGACATTTCTTTTTCTTCCCAATTCAGACTTCTTAAAAATTGAAAGGAACTATTGTTTGTTTCAGTGTTTAACTTAACTTTAAATAACTTAATCTAAACTTAGTTCTATCGTTTTATTAGTTTGCAATTGGTAGCTTGCTGAAATAATATGATGATTGGATTTGAATGAGGAAATGAGGTTCCATGCCGTAAACATGGCAGGCATTATAATCCATCTACCAGGTGCCTTTACGTATATTTTTCCTTAAACTTAGATTGTAAATTAGATACATTAAATTCTTTGGAGGTTATGATATTTTAAACATTTTTTGGGATCTGCGTGCTCCCTGGTTAGAACCTCTAAGGGGTCCCAACGGTTTAGACTTGAGTAGGTTGAAAAAAGACGTACAACCTTGGCAAGAACGACGTTCTGCGGAATATATGACTCGCGCTCTTTTACAAGTTTTTTCAATCAAATTAAACATGTATTTCTTCTTGGAAATTTTTATTTTTGATAAAACCTCAACGGAATGAGGGAATTTTATTGAACAACAAAGAAACTAAATACACCTAAAGAGGGGGACATGATGAGCCTTACCTCTTGAAACCATGCTAATACATAATAATTAAAACAAAACAAAAAATGCTTAAGAAACTAAATGCATAAATGCACACAATTAACCAAAAGAGAAACAACACAAATTATTTTATTCTTTTGCAAGCTTGAAGACATTCTACTCAATCAATTGTCCTGGTTTGATTGTTTGAAGGCATCTAGGGAAGATTCGTTGTGGTTGAAAACATATGAGAAACCATGTTCATGGTTGGCCTAAAATTTGGATTGGAATCCAAGTAATCAATTGTTAGCTTTATGATTGCTATCAGTTGATCTTGAGTAGTAGGTGGAGGAAGTGGAAGGCATTCGTCCAAAACATTGTTCAGCAACAAGTTCTTCCAAGTGAAAGGAGAGGATAGAGTAGGAATGATATCACCCGAATGCCTTCCATTGATCACTTCCAATGCTAACACTCCAAAGCTATATGCATCACATTTTTTAGTTACCTTCATTGCGTAAGCAAGTTCTGCAAAGTGACAGATAAATGATGAGATCATATTTCATAACTTTTTTATTTACGTAAGTAACTAAACAATTAAGGCAATAATAAATGAATTATATATACCTTGTTCAATATATCCGTATGTGCTTGCAACTTGCGTCCAATTGGATAAGTCTGGCTTGAGAAATTTGGCAATTCCAAAGTTTGAAACATGAGCTTCATATTTTGAATCCAGCAACACATTTTGCTTGATATGTCTTGATGGATTATTGGTAGGAAGCAATTGTGGTGTATGTAGGACAAGACATTACACACACCTTTCAAAACATTTACTCTCTTACCCTAATACAGTTCTCTTGCAGTAGCTTCATTACTCAAGAATGTGGCCAAGCTACCTTTTTCAAGATACTCATAAACTAAAAAAGAGTCTCTAGAATGTAAACAAAAACCAAAAAAATTCACAATGTTTCAATGTCGTACCTCTGTTAATACCCTTATTTCATTTAAAAACTCTTTTTAGTCTTCTATCTCGTCAAGCTGAATGGAGTGAAATTTCTTTATTGCCAAAATAGTCCTTGACAAAAGCTGTGCTCTGTAAACACTTCCAAATCCACCCTCCCAATGCAATACTTGCCATCAAAATTCTTTATTGCACTCACAATTTCTTTGTACATTATTCTTCCATCAAAAGTTAATACCGAAAGAATTTCATCCTTGTTCACACTTCTATGTTGTTTCGGTGACTCTTGCTTTTTTCTTTGGAAACAAAAGAACATTAAAGTCACCACAATTAGAAGAGCAAGTGCTCCTGAAACAGCGAAGGAGATGACCAACCTCTTTCCTATGACGTGCTTGTGTGATATGAGAGCCTGGCAAGATGTCAATCCACTAACATTACCACACAATCCTTTATTCCCCTATAATGCTTCAATGGGAGCATCTTGAAATGCTTTGTTGTTGGGAATTGGACCTTGTAACTCATCATAAGATATGTCAATACTTGAAAAGCCATGCATATCTTCAAAACAACTTGGTATTAAACTAGAAAGGTTATTGAAGGAAAGATTTAATTTTTCCAAACTCTCCAAATTACATATCTGAGATGGTATCTCTCCTTTGAGTAAGTTATGACTCAAATCTAGCTCTAAGAGTTGAAACAAATATCCCTATTGGAATGGAATTTTGAGGTTAAACTGATTGTTTCTCAAATTCAAGTAGTGAAATTTTGATAAGTACCCTAAATCTCGTGGGATTGACTTGCTTAATCTATTTTTGGAGAAATCAAGAAACTCAAGCTCTTTGAGTAAGCCAACTTCACGAGGTATGCCTCCAGAAAGTTGATTCATAGTTAAAATAAGCTTGTTAAGAGAAGTTAACCTTCCAAGTTCCACTGAAATCTCCAATTAAATGATTTGAAGAAAGCTCAAGCTCATGTAGTTCAGTTGAGTTTTGAATCTCAGGCAGGATGCTCGTAGTAATATTATTCCTTGAAACATTAAAAGTGCCTAACTGTGAGCACTTCCCCAGGTAGATGAGATTTCACCATAAAATTTGTTGTCACTAATAAATATGAAATTTAGATTTGGATAGATGCCGAAATCTTTAGAAATATTTCCAATGAAGTGGTTTTTTTTAAGGTGGACTCTAATTAAGCTAGTGCAATCTCTTAAATCTTTGGGGATACGGCCAAGCAATTGGTTCTCACCAACGACAAAGTGCGTAAGTGATCAACTTCGACAAATATTATGGGGAAGAGAACCATTTAGTTGATTTGTGCCCAATTGTAGATCCGAAATGGACTTCAAGTTGCCTATCTCCTCAGGAATGGTGCCATAAAGGTTGTTGGTGTGGAGGAATAGAGCTTCTAAGTTGCTCAAATTTCCAATGGAAGGAGGAATAAAGCCTCTCAATTGATTTGTGCTCAACACTAGGTTCAAAATGGATTTCAAGTTGCCTATCTCCTTAGGAATGGCACCGGAAAGGTTGTTTGTATGGAGGTATAAAATTCTTGAGTTGCTCAAATTTCCAATGGAATGAGGCATAGAGCCACTAAGTTGATTTGTGTACAACTCTTGATTCGAAAGGGACTTCAAGTTGCCTAACTTCTTTGGAATGGCGCTAGAAAGGTTGTTTTTGTGGAGGTATAAAACTTTTAAGTTGCTCAAATTCTCAATAGAATGAGGAATAGAGCCACTCGGTTGATTTATGTTCAACTCTAAATCTGCAAGGGACTTCAAGTTGCCTATCTCCTTAGGAATTGCGCCAGAAAGTTTGTTGGTGTTGAGGTGTATAACTTTTAAGTTGCTCAAATTTCCAATGGAAGGAGGAATAGAGCCAATCATTTGATTTATGCCCAAATCTATTTCTAAAAGGGACTTCATGTTGCTTATCTCCTCAGGAATGGCGCCAAAAAAGTTGTTGGTGTGGAGGTATAAATGTCTTAAGTTGCTCAAATTTCCAATGGAACAAGGAATAGAGTCACTCAATTTATTTATGTCCAATCCTATAACCAAAAGGGATTTCAAGTTTTCTATCTCCACAAGAATGACTCCAGAAAGGTCGTTAGTTTGGAAGTTGATAACTTCTAAGTTGCTCAAATTTCCAATGGAAGGAGGAATAGAGTCATTCAATTGATTTGCACTCAACTCTAGATCCAAAAGGGACTTCAAGTTGCCTATCTCCATAGGAATAGCGCTAGAAAGGTTGTTGGTATGGAGGTATAAACCTTTTAAGTTGCTCAAATTATCAATGGAAGAAGGAATAGAGCGACTCAATTGATTTTTGCCTAACACTAGAGCCAAAAGAGAGTTTAAGTTGCTTATCTCCTTGGGAATAGAGCCAGATAACTGATTGGAAAAAAAGGTAAGGGACCTATAAATTTGTTAGGTGACTGATTTGAGCAAGGATAAAACCAAAGAGTTCATTTAAGCTTAGAACAAGGAATGCAAGATTGGGAAATATTGAAAAAGCAAATTCATGAAGCGTACATTTTAAACTTGTATTGGTCAGGTTAATACTAATGATACTTCCAGCATGGTTGCAAAAAGATTTCAAACCAAGTACATGGGCTGATTTTGGTTTTGAGGTGAGTCGAAGAATTTTTGGCATTCACAGAAGAGAGTCCATGATGACAGAATAGAATGGCTTTGGTTTTGAAGCCTAGTTTTCCATTTGAGAAGAGCTAGTGCTTCTTGAGTAGAATCAAAAGCAACATCAAGTGAAGAATATTGTGACATAACAGCAAACAAGATCAAGGAAACAAGTGAAAAAACTCTCTTCAAGGTTGACAACCCCATTGTTTATGATATCATGTAATGCATATCATACTTCCCATGGTTCATAACAAAAAAACCGATTTAACTACAATTCAAACTAGGTCATTTGAAAATTCTAGTTTTTTAGTCGAATTAATCCGACTCGATCATCGGTTTCCGATTCAACTAGTTGAATAGACCAGGCCAGGGGTTTTAAAACCATACTGACAGGTGAATGAAGTCTAATGGAAATAGATGTTGATAAGAAGGTGACAACTTTAATGTTCATCATATGATGAATTCAACTCTCTGGCCATGTGTATAGTCAGGATCTTGTAACTTACAAGGCATTGGTAAGAGCAATAAATGGAGAAAGTCCGGATGTGAAAAGGAGAAACAGGACACGTGTTGGTAGATGTACGGAAAATCCGTCCAACTGTAACCAGCTGGCAGTGATTGCTGCTCACGGCATAACTGTTATTGCTAGCAACGGCTAATTAACTTTTTTATGTAGTCTCATGAGACATGGAGATAGGCAGGCCGGTTTTATGAGGAAGCGCTTCTCACGTGCTGTGTTGTTACCTGTTCCCATGACTGCTACTGCTACTGCTATAAAAAGAGATTTGGTCAATAGTAAAATGTAAGGTAAGACCGGTAGTAAAGACTGGCAGGAAATAGTCTTATTTACTTATTTATATAATTGAATGCCCAATTTTATCAAATTATTTATTTAGGATATTTTTTTAAATTTGAAAGTTGGGGACATTTATAGAATTTTCCACAGACAAAAATCTTCTTCAAAAATGACAAAAAGTAAAAGAAGGGAAGGATATATATATAAGAAGATTTTTCCCTGAATATTTGCATAAGGCCGTGGAACATGCCACATCATATGTATAATAGACAATGGAGGGTTTTTGCAATACCAAAAATATTTTTAGATAGTCAAATCATCTTCTTGATTAGTTTGAAATTTGGTATATTTTTTGTTAAAAATATTAACATTTTCTTAGTTAAAAATAATAACAATTTGAGTAATTTTAGAATATTTCATGAATAATTATCTAATTAAACTTTGTTAAAACATTTTGTGGTGCACCCTAAATGAGCGTCTATTCCACTAAAATCAATGTTATAGATATGATGAAATCAAATTTACCCAAATTGGGGGATTAGTGGGAACTTATCCGTGCCATAATGTACTCTTTGAATGAACAACTTTTCTAAAAGATTTTGGCTTTTGAATGAGATATATCATCAATTTAGGTACAACCTTTTCATAAAATGCAAAAAAATGATACAAGTTTCAATTTGTTCAATTTAGAGATACTAAATAGTAGTTTTGTTCAATTTAGGGACAAAATGGTTACCGATTTCAATTTGTTCAATTTATAAACACTAAATTACCTTGTTCAATTCAGGGACACTTACTATTAATTTTAACCTAAAACAACAATAGACTTAGATACCCTTACTTATTTATTTGGTTTTAGTCTTTCAATTTTAAATTTAAAAACTAAAAAAATAAATTAAAAATATAAAAAAAACTGTATGATTTCAAAGTGTAAAATTAAAATTAATAAGAAAATAAGAAAAACAAAAACTAATAAAAAAAGAGAAAAAACCAGTTTTAAAGTTAAATAAAAAAGTGACAAAAAAATTTTACATAAAAGAAAGGACAACCATTTTTATTTTAAAATTTAAAAAATTTAAAATATAAAAAAAAGGTACATGATCTGGTGGAGTTTATAATAAAAAATAATTAATATGACTTTGGTTTATAAAAAAAAAAAAAAAAATTAAAAATATCAGAGTTTATAATAAAAATAATTAAGATTTTTTCTATGAATATTAAGATATTTAAATTGATAATAAAATGTCAATTGTATCTGCATGGGCTTCAACGCCACACTAATTGCAATTTTGGATTGTTTTATTAACATGTAATTTCCGACTAATTGAACTTAATTAGGCTAATATAAATAATATGGTCAAAGCTATGGCTAAAATTTTCCACATAAGCAAATAAATTAAATATATAATTACACCTAGTAATTATATTTTTAATTTATTTGACGGTTCTTATCATTGCCACATTCTACACGCTAAATATTTCAACCTCACAATTGCATAATCCAAAAGTTTAATAGTAATTTCCTTTTTTTTTTAATTTCCAATAAACAATATAAACATAACTAGGTCTAATTAATTCATTATTTGATTACAAATAAATCAAATAAGATCATGGATTGCGATAAAGTTATGCGTTTGATTAAAGATGAGTTATTTGTTTGTATACCCTAATTACTACGAGGCTTCATAGACTGATAAAACGATATATTATTATTAGATGCATGTTGATTAATATAATGATTAAGAGCTTCAATAGAGAAGGATAAAAAAGATAAGAAAATGTGAGAATAAGTATAATTAATTAATGCTGAAACTAATTAATTTACCTTCGTGAGGATGCAGTGGATGATAGAATGATCACAAAGCAAAGTAGAACAAGAAACCACTGCTGCTTCATAAACATCAACATATTTCTATTTTCTTTTTGAATAAGAATTGAAAACAATCCGTAACTGATGACAGAATAATACTTCAGCTTGAGAAGGAGTTAATGATATTCGGTTTGTATAATATGATTGAGCTTTTAATTATTAATTAAGACTATTCAAATTAAGTTTGAAAATTATCCTTCACTTGTCGCCGAATTAAGATGTGGACAAAAATTATGGATTTTTCATCAATTTTGCCTCACAAATACGAAACATCAACCAAAAAATTATATTATTATTATAATAATAAGAGTTAACGACATGTTCCCACCCAAAAAATGGCCCATTAATAAATTCATACTCACTCATTTTTAAATACCATTTTACTACCTATAGCAGAAATTCGGTTAACAACATATATTTTCATTGTGAAGACGAATATACCCTTGATTGTTTGACTGAATTATTTATTATTATTATATGTGAGTGAAATACATAAGTACCCCTATTTTAATAATAAAATTACTGATATATCTCCATCTTTTAACAATAATTGAATTAATAATTTGTCCCAAAATTTTTTAACAAGTGAGTAACCGTTAGATTATGAAAAATTAACACACATGAAATTACTGTTTTGTATGTGTATGTGGTTTATTGAGCTGATATTTGTATTGCATTTACTTTGTCAATTAAGATTGCAAAATCACAATGCATTTTAGTCACCCTAAATAAAATTTGGAAACGTTTTCATTAGACCTCTTCAACCTACTAACATGCAATAATAACAATAAAAGCAGTAGCGGATCCAGAAATTTCTTTTAGAGTGAGCCAAAATAAAAATTTATTATACATTACTGTTTTTATCCATTAATATTTTTTTTAGAGTGGGCCAAAATATATAAATTTACATATTAATATTAAAAAAAAAAATTTGAGGGTGGGCCATGGCCCACCCAAAAAGTGGCTGGATCCGCCACTGAATAAAAGCATAGATGTTTTTAAAAGAGAAGAATAGAAAGTTTGGGTAAAAGTAACTTATGTTGTAAACATAATTCAACATTATCAAAACAAATTCATAACAATCTTGTTTAATATTATCAAAACAAATTCATTCTCTAGTGTACAACATAAAAAATAAACAAAATGTGATCAGTTGAAGATCTATCATTGGTGGCAAAGATGGTTACTGCTGTTTTGAATTTCCACAAAAACCTGTGACAATGACAAAGAAGAAGAAGAAAATCAGTTTAGGCTTCGGCCACAATAAGAACCAATCAACATCAAACCAAAATAGAGCAACAATTTCCAAAGAGGCTGTGACCAAAACTAGAAAGAAAGGAAAGATAATCTAAATAAACCTCAACACACATAATTGCCTTTGCAAAAGTTACCTTCTCTTACGATGCATTTGCAAGTTCAAATTCACATTACTTAAAGAGGTTGTGAACCTGCAGATTAAATTATAACTTAATCTAGACAAAGTAGAATGTTTAAATCTTATAGAGTCTAGAATGTTTAAAACTTATAGATTCATGACCGTTTAAAAATTAATTTAGAAAAAGTAGAATGTTTAAATCTTGTTGTCACCTATATTGTGAGATTGTGGAGCATTGTTTTGAGTTGAAGAAGATGCAAACCTAGCCCTGGAGGATGATGTAGTCATAGTTGCTATGAATGTTCTCTACAGCATCAGAAAAGGGAAACAATATTAGTTAGGAAATCAGCAACATAAAAATAGATAAAATTAATAAATTAATAATACCTTATGGTTTGCCCTTTTATTTACTCTAGCTGGATTATCCTTGCAAGACCTTTTGTTATGGTCCAAGGCATTGCAAATAGTACACCTATGTGTGGAAACCCTTTTATTATTGGTTCCTCTGTTGGATCTCGCTTTCTTGCCTTTCTTTGGTCTACGGCTTGACATGCTTGTAAAGGGACCATAATTTTTTCGTTGGTCACATCTGGCCAAGTGCACTTGTTTGGTATTGGATGGATCATGTTTGCATAGGTTTGCATGTACATTGGAATTTTCAGCTTCTCATCCACATGATCTTCAAAGTTTGTCACATTCTTGCGTAATGAACAACTAATGTTGTGCACACAAGGAACACCAGAGATCTTCCATACTCCATAATCTTCCATTGGTCCCTTAGAACAAGAGTATGTTTTCTAGGCATACCATTACCCAAAGATCTATCTATTACCTCATATTCATCAGATCCAGGGTAAAGAACGTCAACAGACCTAGTTGCCTTAATATTTGTTAACTTTTCTATGCACCACAAGTGGAAGAGGAGTTTCCCAACCATTACCATCTTGGAACCTACATTGCATCCTCTTCATTACCCTTATTCTATACAGCTCTAATAAACTCAGAATCAGAAGTTCTCTATTGTCACCCAACCATACATTAAAAACCTCACTCATATTGTCGGTTACATGGTCTGACTTGGCTGTTGGATGAAAGGCATGGACTCACAATTTGTTAGGTTCATTGTCTAATAGCCACTTGTATGTAACTCCGTCAACTTCCCTCACCTTAACCATTGCCGCAACAAAATCAGCCTTATTTGAAGCTCTACTCACTGCCCAAAATAATTTTCTCAAGTGGATACTCAAAAATTTTTGTCTGAAATTGGCATATACATGCCTAGCACAATACCTCGTCCTTCCATTCGGCCAATGTCCTTCTAATGCATTTAAAATATCCTTTTGCCTGTCATTCATGAATGTGATAGGATCAACATCGCCAAGAAAATCATGTAGCAAGCTCAAGAAAAACCCCCAAGACTCATTATTCTCAACTTGACAAATGCATATGGCTAAAGGGTAAATGCCACTATTAGCATCCATAGACACAGCAGATAGAAGAACTTTACCAGAGTTACCCTTGAGATGGCATCCATCAACCCCAATGAAATGTTGACATCCCTCCAAAAATCCCTTTCTTTAAACCGCAAAACTTAGGAAAATTCTTTTGAACTTGGGGCTCTTTGGAACATTCTCTTTGATCACCCTAAGTTCTATCATTGACCCAGGATTGGTGACTTGAATTATGTGGCAATACTTGAATAGCCATGCAAATGACTCATCATGTTCTTTTGCTATCATACCTATTGCAATTTTCCTTGCCCTATACAACTTATGATTAGATGCTTTAAGAAAATGTGCTCTTCCAAGTGCATCATGTAACGACTTCACAAAACCCCCCATGTGACCTAATGAACTCCCCTATTTTTTTGGCAATCCATGTGGCAATGGCTTCAGGATTGTTGTAGACTCTAAGGCACATGTGTGTGTCTTCATATATTCTAATTTGATAGATCTCTTATCCACCATTAATGCTGCATAAATATGAAATGGACACCCCTCATGTTCGCAAATTGCTTTAATTCTACTAGTCTCATTATACACCTTCTTCAAAATAAGCCTCTTTGAATTATGTAATCCTTAAAAACCTTTCTAAAATAGTAAACACTCATAAACACCTAGCCAACCTTAAAATCAATCTTTCCATCAACCCTATCAGCCCTATATTTTAACTCATTACTCTTCATACGTCTACTTATTCCATTGACATTATCATCATTAATGATTTAGGCCCCTTTGTCACTGTCATCCTCAAAATTAGACAAAATGCCTTCACTGCCAACCCCATTCTCATCCCCGCACCATCTCCCTCATTTTGTACATTCTCCTCACTAGCCAAATCACTACTTACATTCCCATCACCATCTACATTACTCCCACCATTTCTATTTACATCATATGCGTTAAATACATCACTCCAATGGAACTCATCCTGAAAAGACCTTTCTTCGAGAATTTGTGGTTGCTCATCGATAGGTTCAAGGTTTGTGTTAGATTCTAGCAAAGTTGGTAAGGGTTCTATTACTTGTACAGGCATCGCTTCAACAAACAACTAAATGTTGAATACCCGTTTATATCCATATTGTTGGAAAATAAACATTAAATCCTCATCACCGTTTGATAAGTATCTATCCCTAATCATTGGTAACATAGCTTCCACCTTAAACTTCTCATCAAGAAGAAGGTAAACTTCCTCATTCTCCTTGGCCACATGTATCTTCATCTCCTTAATCAACATTATCTAACTGTATTCATCAGGGTCCACATACCAAATCTGAGAGTCAACTCCAAACAAATTAAATTTCAAACTGAACTTTTGTGGATTCATCCTACAAAACACAAATATATAACCATTATATCAATATAATATATATTGTTCTTTTTTTTTTTCCATAAATAGTTGATACATAGGGGGAACATATCATCAAGTTAGGACTTCAAACTAATGTTGGGCCCGGATTTTACACAATTCAAATAAGTTTATTTTAGGGCATTAATTTGTTTTCGGCCTAGAATATTTAGGCCCTTCAAACAGGTATAACTTAGGGCTTTACACAGTTTAGAACAGCTTTATTATTGGGCTTTACACTGTTATTGGGTCCAAAATTTACACAAACATAGTGACACAATTTAAAACATCCGTTAAAGTAGACACCATAGTGATCAAATCTTATGCATTGTAATTAGTGAAAAAGCAAAAAATAGAAACATGCGATTCTCAGTGAAATGTAAAGTAAATATGAACCATAGCTAAACGGGGAAGTTAGAATGTCAACATATAACAATCCAACCTCATGCAGTAGAAAATTCAAACCATGAATTCAGTCCCTAAATTTATGCATTCATGCAAAAAGTTTACAAATGCTTAAAAAAGGGTACAACAACACAACAGCACAACAATAATCAAAGCATAAGATACCCACATTATTAGGATGTAAAGCAATTCCACTCACAGACGATTCTTGTCTCTTCCAACTATGTTTTCTAGCCCACTTGCAGGAAAAAAATAACAACCAAATCATCAACCATTACAACAGTGTAAATTTAATGTCAATTATTAGTAATTCTCTTCCTCACATACACATACATAACCAGTTTTCTAACCACTTCCACCAGCAGACTTAATATTACAACAGTAATAAAAATACTTTCTGAAAACTATATATTTAAAGTGCATAATCAATCACCAACTACTAGAATGCAAAGTCCATACTAATGAAGGTTCTGGGCATGATAAGAAGCCATAATTAATGAGGAAAACAACATAGGAAAGTTCATGAGCATTTCGTTTTCAAAAGAAAGAGATTAGGGAACTTTTGTTTTCGATATTTCAACATCTTTTACTTGGTTCACAGCAATTGACAAAACAAAAACTTTTAACAATTAAAGAAAATGAACAACAAATGCTCCATCAAAATTACCTCTGTTTAAATATTAATATTAGATCCTCCACGATTAAAAAAACAACAAATAAAAAAAATCAATTTCCTATAAACTATAGCAGACATTTGTAACTATTACTAATGTTGATGCTGGATTTTGACACCAACAACTTAGCACGTGCAAAGTGCTAAGAAGATCTTAGAAATTACACGTGAATTGATTATGAGAGTTAATTATGGTACTGTTTCACAGTAGCATGCAAAGATGTAAAAGTAAAGGAGACAGTAGAGGTTTTTATAGTGGTTCAAATGCTTAAAGTGAATCCTACATCCACTGTTTTCTTTTATATTGGTGTGTTCTTGGTTTTTAGCTAAGATTACAATAGGTTATGAACTGCTATTTAGGGTTACGGGTGTTTGGTGTTCTAAGGATTCTTAGAGAATGTCAAGCCAGTCTATTTCTAGTGGTGTGTTTTTGCTACTTTCTTTGTTGAATTTAGAGTGTTTGGTCTTGATTTTGTGAAGAGGAGCTTCCTATTTATACTCGCTGAGCCCAAGGTAATGATTACATTTCTGTAAGTGGGTTGGTGCCATACAAACCTCTCCTGTCTTCCCATTGGTTAAGGACTTAAGAAATATCCTTAAATTGAATTGGGCTTGGACAGATGTACAAACCAAATTCATTCATAGACAAAACTTGAGCCGGCTAGGTTATTGAAAACTATATTCTTTCTATCTTGGGTGACGTGGAAGACTCTGGACGATGCAAAGCCTTCCTGAACTCTGATTGGTGCTCGCTGACATTAGCTTATGTCAGCCTTGATTTTTAGGCATAACAAAAGCTCCCCTGTTTTTGAGATTCAAGGAGTTGGATCTTGAGAACTTCATGATTATGCCACGATCTGACTTGATTTCGAAGATACCCATTTGAGCTAAGAGCTGAGGGGCGATCACATTGTTGTAGACAACCTGATGCTTGTTGTTGAGAACTGAAGCTGACTACTTCATGTGATCTCCAAGATTTTATCTTGACTTACGAACTGGCGGTAGATCGTGAACTGCAACTTGAGAGTTGTGTATGCAACCTAAGATGATTGCTTACTAAGATCTATCGATTTGAGCTTGATCTTGCCTCGAGTCATCGGGGAATGCTTTGAACTCTAGCTACTATTCACAACCTAGGAAACATAGATTTTCTAATGGTCAAAAATTTTTGAGCTATTTTGTTTGGTATAATAAATGCCTCTTTTGAATGACCTCTTCAGATGTTATTTGTCACATTTGACAGCTAGTACATCAATAAAGTGATCTTTATCTGACAGATGTGTCACTATGCGCATTAAATGTCAGCCATGAACATTAAATGTTAGCCATGCTGAAACAACATTCTTTTGGGCCGCATTAAATGCAGATGAGATAATTATGCCAACGATTACGATTCTCGATAAAGTCATCATCGATTGGTTTTTGCGAGATGTGAAAGTTACTCTTTCCGTGGATCAATGACACATGGTCACGATCTATGGTCAATAACCAACTCCCGCCCAAACTTTGCTTATAAAAGTATCTATACTGTCACCTTCTTTGCACAAAAACCCTAACTTTACCCTAATTTTTGAAGAACTTCAAATTTTTTCAAAGAGAAAACTCCATTTTTTTGCTCTCAAAAAACTCTTCCTTCTTTGCTAGCTTATGTGAACCCAATGCTACATCAGAACACTCATTTCTGGCGACAGTAAGGTAAAGAAATTTCTTTCTTTTACTATTTTTTTTTTCACATTTTTTCGATTATTTACAGTCATGGCAGTTTATGGGTATCTAGTAGGTTAGGAAAGAAGCATTTCTAGGTAATACTCAAGAGAGTCACTCGAGGGCTTAGAAACTTAGGGTAAAGAGTCTTGGTGGACCATTTTTAGGAGTTTTTAGGGTTAGAAGCAAGTCGGCCATGGTAGAAACCATTGAGCTTTCCTCTACTTCCTCTGAGTCATCGTATGAAGTACATTTTTTAGGGTTTGACTCTCCCTTGGTTGTCATCCCTTTACAGACGCTAGAACTAGTGGAGTTTCCACCAAGGATTGAAATGAGGAAAGACGGCAGTGAAAACACCAACCAGGTACCTCTACAGGACCTGAAAAAGTTGATTAGGTCAACAGTCACATTAAAGGAAATATAGAAAGCCTTAGACCATCTCAATAGAAGTGTACCAAAAGAAGTAGTACACAGCTTAAGATCCTCCTGAGGGAATGGGTGCGATCTCTAAAGCAATCTTCAAGTGTGGAGTATTAATTTCATTCCACCCTTTCATTAGGTTGATACTTGATCACTTTCAGATCACACTATTCCAGCTAACTCTGAACGTATATATCATAGTAGTTACTATGTATATATCGTTCTGCGAGCACAAACTTAGAGAACCAATGGCGTTGGAGCTCACATGCGCCTATACATTGAAGAAGAGCGAAGATAAAGACTTGTACTACCTCTCCAAACGATCAACGATCAAGGGAGGAATATTTGGTTATCCTAGTAACGCAGGAGCTTACAAAACAAAATATTTTTTTTTTAAAGTATGATGAGGTCTATAAATTTCAAGAACCGATTAGGTTTTCCCTTTCAATTTGAGGTCCTTTATCCTTGTCTTTGTTCTTTTTTCAAAATGTAGACTAACGAGCTCTTTTCTTATGTAGAAAACAAAGCGACCAAATTGCAGGTATTGACAGATCACGGCCGCATTCAAGCTTTTGGTCAATTTTCGGATAGAAGTCGTGACACAAAGATACTTGTGACGACAAAGAACCTTTAGAAGCACGGTTTCTTTCACCTCGACACATACTTGGACGGTTCAGCTCATAAGTTTTTCTATTGCTAAAAAACTCAAGTCTTTTATTTGCTTTTGACTTTGTTCGGTGATATTTCTTCATCTTGATGAAGCAACCATGCAACCTAAGAGAGTAAAGCGACTAGCAGGGATTACATTCCTTAGACTGTTCAGAGAACCTTAAGCTGAACCTCAAGCTGAAGCAGATCCAGGCAATGTCCCTGTAGTGGGGACCCAAACTGGTGTTGAAAGGTGCTTAGCTAAGGAGTGATGTGAGGAAGCTCCTAAGCCTACTGTGGGACATCCTACTAAGAAGAAGACCATGGGCATAAAGAAAATGAAGGTAATAATGGCAGAGAGGTCAGAGTCTTCTTTAAACGACCTCAAGGTAATGCCTACCCAGATTGGCCTTACCTTAAAGGTCCTTCCAAAAGATGCACCAGAGGCAACAAAAGGAAAGAAAGGCAAGGCCACTTAAGAGCAGGCCAAGGAAATTCCTGATCTGAGTGGTCATGACAAGTCCATCTTAAACCTTCTCAGGAAGCTCCCTGATCATCTGCGGCCTGTGATCTTCACAATGTTGGAGTGCCAAGTGAAGTCAACCTTTGAGAGGTACATGGCGGCCAAGCCTTTTGATCTTCTGGTCATAACGCTCCAGATGCAAAACCAGGTAGAGCAAATCTCTCCTTGCGATCTCTTTGAAAATTAATAAAACTTTTTCTTAGTTTTTTAAGAAAAAACTAACTTTTATTCATTTTATTTTGTTGGCTATTCTCACTTTGAACATTGCTCATAACAAGACAAAAATCTTCTCCGAAGGGAAAATCTAAGAGATGAATTAGGAGGCAAGCCTTTATGGATTCCAACGTATCTGTAAGGGAAACACGACTTCTAGCAGATACACGCTTAGAAGAAAAGGAAGCTGCTTTGAGAGCAGTAGAGTTCTAGAAGTAAGAGCTTAAAAAAAAAGGGTGATCAGGTCAAAAAGCTTCGGATGATAGTAGTAAGGCTTACTAGAGATCTGAGCTCGAGAGAGACAATGCTTCAAAGAATAGAAAATGAGCTTCAAGAGAGTACAAGCCAAGATGTGGGCAACCATAGAGAAAAAGATCTAGAGCTCAAAGTGTCTCGTGGCTAGGTCGTTTCATTAACAAAACAGTTCCGACAATCTAATGTCGAGGTGGAAAAGAAGGTTGGAAAGTGGTCGTTGCAAGTTATAAACATGCTACGACAAGACAACCCAAACATGAACCTTTACCACCTTCTTGAAGAGTATCAGATGGCCCTCGCATTGATGGTATCTGCTCAAGAAAAGGAAGACCAGGAAACACTCCAAGAGGGGGATCACCAAGAATAATAGAATCCTAAAGGCCTAGCTATCGACCTTGAGGTTGGAGCAATAGAAGCCAGGGATCTTGAAGTCCAAGAGAATTGATCGTCCTCCCTTCTGCTCGCTCTAAAGAATCTCTTTTTATCTCTAACTGTCGATGTAGCTCTCTGAATGTCCTTCATCTACATATTTTTGAATATATATAGACTTATTTGCCATTTGTGATAGTACTTTTAGAATTTAGGCACTTCACTAAATGAATACAATTGTTCTGATCGTATAACTTGTAAAACATTGTAAATAACAAGATTATAAAGACTTAAGATAACAACATAAGTAATTCTAAGAGAAGAATAATCTTATTGATGAAATTTACAAGTAAAAGAGATCATAAAAAATTATACAAGGACTTGGAATTTACTAATAATAAGGTCGCATATGTTCAACATTCTAAGCTTGCGATACTTCAGAACCATTGAGTCATTTGGGATGATATGTCCCAGGTCATATCACCATAGCGATAAGGACCTTCCAAGTTAGGCCCTAATACTCTTGTGCTTGGTTCTCAAATATCTAGAAGGACTTGTTTGAGGATCAAGTTCTTCGACTTGGGAAGTCTCTACTCCTGACTTTGGGGTCAAAGAATCTCTTAGCTCGTTGATAGGAAGTTATCCTTAGCTAAGCCTTATTGGGGTGTTCTTCAACCAAGTCCAAGCATGCACACATAAGTGCTTCATTGTCTACCTCATTGTAGAATTCTCCCCGAAGGGAACTAGTTCCTACTTCAACTAGGACCATTGCCTCGCAGCCATATGCTAGTGAGAATGGTGTTTTTGAAGTAGAAGTTTTTGGAGTGGTTCTATATGCCCATAGAACCTTTGGGAGATCATTGGCCTAACTGCCTTTTGCTACTCCAAGCTTAGTCTTCAAAGTGTGCTTAATGGCTTTATTGATAGCTTCAACTTGTCCATTAGCTTGTGGTCTTGCTACTAAGGCAAATTTCTTATGAATCCCTAGGTCTTCACAAAACTGTTTGAACTCCTTATTGTCGAATTGCTTTCCATTATCCAAGATAAAAGTATGAGGAATTCCATAGCGATACACTGTATTTTTTAAGATGAAGTCTTTAAGTTTCTTTGTGGTGATCGCGGCCAAAGGTTTTGCCTAAACCCATTTTTTGAAATAATCCACTGCGACTACTGTATACTTGACACCACCTTTACCAGTTGGCATGGGATTGATGAAATCAATTCCCCACATAGCGAATGGCTAAGGGCTGTTCATCATTGTCAATTGGTGGGAAGGAGCTCGAGGTATGTTCGTGAATCTCTGGCATCTGTCACCCTTTTTCACAGAATTATAGGTATCTTTGTGAAGCAAGGGCCAATAATATCCTTATCGGATAATTTTATTGGCGAGAGATCATGCGGCAGTGTGATTACCATTTATCCTTTCATGTATCTCTCTCATGATGTAGTCTACGTCTTCGTTTGTCACACATTAGAAGAGGGGTGCTAAATCCTTATTTGTACAATTGGTCTCCAATTAGGATGTGACGAGCTGATCTAGTCTGTAGGAGTCTTGCCCTCAGTTTTACTGTTAGGAAGAATCTCTACTTTGAGATACTAAATGATATTGGATTCATCCAAGATATTAATTCAGTTGTAGCCACTGTCTGGTCAAGCGAGTTGATGTTGGGAATTTCGATGTATTTGACTAGGATGTTATCTGGCACATTGGAGTCCAAGATGAAGCTATCTTTGCCAAAGCATCCGTAATAGAGTTGCTATCTCTTGGGATTTACTTGATCTTTTATCGCTTGAAGGGCTCTAGTGTGGCCTTAGCTTTCTTCAAGTAATTAATCATATTCTCTTCCTTGTTTTCATACTGTCCTAATATTTGGTTGACTATTAGCTGGGAGTCACTATTGATGTCAATCACTTCTGACCCCTTCTTTCTTACTAGTCACAGACCAGCAAATAGCGCTTCATATTCAGCCATGTTGTCAGCGGCTTTGAATCCAAACCTAAGGGCTCCATAAATGCAAGTACCCTCAGGGCTGATGAGCAGAAGACGAGCTTCGACTCTTCTTTTTTTCAGAAGACCCATAACATACAGGCTCCATGTTGATAGATTTAAAAGAGTCTCTTGGACAATCTCACTAACTGGCTGATGGGGATCCCGTTCTAGCTTATAGGAAAACTCTGATATGCAGATCAAACTGACTTAATTCCATAGTCCATTTAAGCAGTTTACTTGAGGCCTTTGATTTCTGAAAGACCTATCTGAGCAGGTAATTAGTTAAAACATGGATGGTATGAGCACGGAAATAAGGTCGCAGTTTCCTAGAAGCGATTAGCAAGGCAAAGGCTAATCATTCCATTTCTGGATACCTTGACTTAGTGTCTAGTAAGCTTGTTCTTGGTATAATACACAGGCCACTGAATTTTGTTATCTTCTCGAATAAGAGCTGTGCTAACCGCATACTGAGAAACAGTCAAGTATAGAAATAAATTTTCCTTGGGAAGTGGCTTAGACAGAAGAGGTACTTTCTGAGATGCTCTTTTATGCTCGAAAAGTTTATTCACATTCTGGAGTCCATTCGAATTTCTTGTTGGCCCCGAGTACATTGAAGAACGGTAGACAATGGTTTGCAGCTCTCGATATGAAGCGATTGAGAGCCGCTATCCGCCCATTCAAGCTCTGAACTTACCTAAGATTTGTGGGACTCTTCATATCTAGGAGAGCTTAGATTTTTTTGGGGTTGACTTTAATTCCCTGATGGTTAATCATGTACAAAAGAATTTACCTACCCCCAATGAACACTTAAGAGGATTAAGTCTTATTTTGTATCTTTGGAGTATGTCTAACATTTCTGCGAGGTGGGCTATGTGATCTGAAGTGACATGCAACTTGGTCAGCATGTCATTGACATAGACCTCTATTGTTTTCCCGATCTGCTCAGAAAACATCTGATTAATCAGGCGCCGGGAGGTTGCCTCAGCATTTTTTAGACCGAAGGGCATGACCTTAGCAATACAACCCCTGATCTGTGATGGATGAGGTGTGCTTCTCCTCAAGCGTGAACATCGGGATCTGATTGTATCCCGAATAAGCATCCATGAATCTCAGCAGCTCGTGCCCAGAAGTGACACAATGAGCTAGTCGATTATGGTCCCTACCAAATAGAGACCTTTGCAACCTCATGCCTCTCCATGTCATCTTGGTCATTCTCCCTCAAGGGAGTCAGACCATGAACATACTACTTGAAGTTGCCTTTTTGGATAAGGTCTTCAACTGCCTATTTGAGAGCTTAGCACTCATTGGTATGGTACCTATTATCCTTGTAGTAAAGGCAGTATTAATTGCCGGTCCTTTTAGACAGGGGTTTCTTCATGGGCTCTAGCTCTCTAAGAAGATTGACTTCTACTGAATTAGCCAAAATGGCCCAGACCTATGTGTTGAGTGGAGTGAAGTTATTGTGGTCGTGACGAGGAAGTGGAGCATAAGCTTTCTTAGGCTCAAACCATTGTTTCTTTCCTTTTCTCTTATTGTCATTAGCCCATTTGCGATCATTCCTTCTACTACTCTCTCCTCGGAATTCATCCCTTTGATTGGGAGTGCTAGTTGAAGGCTTGGGTCATGGCAATTTAGAGATGCCTTAAAGCTTTTGATCCGTAAATACTTCTTTGTCAGATTGTAGAAGCAAGTAAGGGAAATGTCATCTTCCAATTGTAGCTTGTTCCACAGGTAGGTTTGCAGGCAGACTTCTGTAATAATCAGAGTTTGAACTAAATCCTCAGGTGTATTAGCCACCTTGTTCAGTGCCCTATGGAACTTGTCAATGTAAGACTGAAAAGACTCATTCTTCTCCTATCGTATGTTGCTTAGATAGCTGAGCAACATTAAGAACTTTTGATTGGCTTGGAAGTGTCTCAAGAACAATGAGCTCATTAGCTGCCATGAGTTGATGGATCCTGGTGGAGCCGATCTGAACCAAATTTAGCATGGGCGGTCAAAGTCATTGCTAAGTAACGACACTTCGCCAAGTTTGAAACTTGGTGAAACTCCATGAGGTCATCAAACTTAGAGAGGTGATCTTGAGGATTAGCATTCTCGTCGAATGCCTTTATCCTGGGCATCCTGAATGTTGGTAGGAGAAGTTCAGTTAGAAGTGCAACGGAAAAGGGAGACGCCTCGACAATTTCTCTCTACTCGTTTTGTTGAGTTCAAAGCTAATCCAGAACTCATTGCAACTCCTCTATCTAAGGAAGTGGAGCCCTTTGGGGATCACTCTCCGCAATGTGGGTTCGTTCCTAATGATTGTGGTTGATGAAAGACCGTAGGTTGATACTTTCTTTGCCTTGGCTGGAGCCTTCGGCATGCCTTGACACTTGTGGGCCTGAGCCCTGTGAAGGCATTAAGTGGTTGGGGGAGTTTTCCTTATCCCTGTAGTGGTCAAAATCAACCCACTGATGGTGGGTACTTCCCTCGCAGTGATGGTCAGAACCATCATGCCGACAATAGTGGGAATCGCCATGCCTGACACTTTCATGGGCGTGCCTATGTGATATGCCATGGGACTACTCTAGGTGTGAAGTACTTACTGCCTAGTAACTAAACCACAATTTTCTTTCCCAACTTGCGACTAGTGCTTGCATGCCTTTTAAGCCTTCTTCCCTTGCTTGGCTATGACTTACCCTTATTCTTTTGTGCTATAGTGGGTGTGGTACGAGGTTGTGCTCATCTCCAAGCTTTAGAGTGACCTACAAGTGCCTTCGGGGGTAGTACCACCTTGTCTCAAGTTGGCATCACAATTTGGTCTAAACAATCCAACCTTTGGTTCATTGTTTGGAGAGTGTTATCAAACTTCTCCAGGTAATAGAACAAAGCAGGATCCGTCGGGTAAGTCGACGGGGCGCTCCTTGCAATATTCTAGGGAGGTGGAACTACTTCGAGAGGAGTAGTTTCTTGATTCTGAGGGAATCTCCTCGGGTTCTTGGTGCCAATATGCTCGATTTCAAAACCATGAGCCATGAGATTTTGCGGTTGATCTTAGAAGACAAAACTGATGAATCAGTTGAGATTACTGGGTAGAGAGCTAATGTGAACATGGCCCTCCTTCTAGCACCAAACTGTTGATGTTGGATTTTGACACAAACGACTTAGCACATACAAAGTGCTTAGAAGATCTTAGAAATTACACATGAATTTATTATGAGAGTTAATTATGGTACTATTTTCATAGTAGCATGCAAAAAGTAAAGGAGACAGTAAATGTTTTTATAGTGTTTCATATGCTTGAAGCGAATCCTACATCCATTATTCTTTTTTTTTTTTTTTTTTTTTTTTAATATTGGTGTGGTCTTGGTTTTTACCCAAGATTACAATAGGTCATAAACTGTGATTTGGGGTTACAGGTGCTTGGTGTTCTAAGGATCCTTAGAGAATGTCAAGCTAGTCTTTTCTAGTAGTGTGTCTTTGCTATTTTCTTTGTTGAATTCAGAGTGTCTGATCTTGATTTTGTGAGGGGAAGCTACCAATTTATACCCGTTGAGCCAAGGTAATGATTACCTTTCTGCAATTGATTTGGTGTTGTGCAAACCTCTCTTGTCTTCCCATTGGTTGAGAACTTAAGAAATCACTACAACAATATACACATATAGCTACGAAAAGAAAAACTGTAGCAAATAAATATTTACAGCTATAAAAGTCAATATTTATAGCTAATTGAAATAATTTTAGTGATAAGAATTTCTCCCTTGAAGCTAATATTCATCTATTGCTTTAACTTATTAAAATTGTGACAATAGCTATTCATTTAGCTACAATGTATTAGCTATGGTAAAACATTGTAGCTAATTAATGTATTTAGCTATAAATATTTCATTTACATGGCATATAGTATCATTATTTGCTATGAGTTTTAACTATATAGCTATCATTTGTGCATTAGCTATAAAATATTGAGATTTGTAGCTAATTAATGTATTTAGCTATAAACATTTTATGTACGTGGCATATAGTATCATTATTAGCTACAATTTTACTTATATAGCTATTATATATACATTAGCTATAAAATATTAAAATTTGTAGCTCATTAAGGTATTTAGGTATACAAATTTTAATATCCTTAAATTAAATGGATCTTGGATAGGTGTGTGAACCAAATTCATTCACAGACAAAACCTGAGTTTGCTGGGTTGTTGATAGCTATATTATTTCTATCTTGGGCGACGTGGTAGACTCTTGGATAGTGCAAAGCCATCCTGAACTCTGATTGGTGCTCGCTGACATCAGCTTATGTTAGCCCTGATTTTTAGGCATAACAACTAAAATGGACCCACAACCAAAATGAATAACAAAAACAAATAAAATAAGAAAACTTCATGTGAAATCCATTATTTTAAAAGAAATAATAATACTTTTTTGCCATTTCATATCGTGAAAACCAACAATTCTTTGTCTTTAATCCTTCCTTAAACATGGCAACTTTGTTGCATGCCTCACCATAAAAGCGTAAAAGCTTAGCAAAAGTTGTTCCCAAAACCGAAGAATAACACCGACCTTAGAAGTCTCAACGATGGTGACTTTGTTGCATGTATCAACGATGAAGCAACTCAGAAGTCTTGAGTTAGCCGTTAGTTGAAGTTGCCCTACCAAACCTGTCGTTCGTCGGAAAAACTTCATGGTAACAACACTAATCGTCAACACCATGAATGAACCCTAAACACGACAATCGCCAACAACCAATCCAATTCATTAGTGCAAATCACCATTAACAATCACCGATAGCTGTAAAAATCGCAAGAACGCAGTCAACTTTTGTTAGACGAAAACCCGGAGATTGACTCTTCCAAGATACACAAAAGTAAAATGACTTTTGCTTTTCTTTTTCCTTAGGGTCAACTTCTTTGGACACGTGTCATCACCCCAGCCTTATGATTCCCCATATTGCAATTTTAAATTTTGATTTCCTATGCAAAATGTCAATTGATCATTTTACCCTTATTTACAAATTACTTATGACCATACTACCCTTTATCATAATGACAACTCTTAACGGAATTCTACTGTAGGTAGTAAAATGTTATTTAAAAAGTGGGTGGGTATGAATTATTTGTCAATGGGACATTTTTTGGGTGGGAACATATCATTAACTCTATTAATAATAATAAAAGTTAATATAAGAACGTAACATTTTGTTGCTATCAAAAGTTATAAGTAAATAGTCTCTAGCATTCTATCCCAAAACTGCTCTTAAGAATATTAAGTTAAATAGCTCAAATTTTTTCATATTTACTTTAGAAAAACAAAATATTGTATGTCACATTTGAAAATCTAAAGATTCAACTTCACAAATCATACATATAGTCTTTATGGAAAACTCATATTTGTCAAACTTATGAGTTGTATGTGTACACATATGTTCTGCGTGTACACTGATTGCTAGACTTGAGTTTTGACTTGTTATATTTAGAGTGTGTGTGCACAATAGTTTGTGCTTTCACTCTCACTTCAGATATTTGTAACCCAACACAAGTTGCATGTCTAATAAAGTGAAAATATATTTTTTTATCTTTGTCTCTCACTTTTTAGGACCTTTTTACATGTGTCATAACATCCTTAAGTGGTCATAGGGAATAAAGTTCTTTTCCCAATTTGTTCAGTGGTCCAAACAAAAAAGAAAGAATACTTTCCTTATTTGGACAAACATGCGTCAGTCCCTTGTTGGCTGACATGACACTATATTGTTGAGCAAGAAATCTTTTATTATATAATACTCTTTCTTGCGTATATGAATCTAATCTTTTGATGTTTTGTTTTATTGCACTTTGAATTTCTTAGAGTATTTTCTTCTCTTAAGGTTCAAGGTTCATTTCCATATTGTGCCAAAACCTCACCATATCAAACACGTTATTGATGGCTCTTGGAACGTGATTCCTTTGTTGACGCTGGTGCGTGGTGTTAGCGCTTGAAGCTCAATGGTTCACAAGCTGTTCACGGGTGTGATCGAGGCATGAAAAAGATCCAAGGAGTTGCTACGCATTAGGGATTTAGAGTGTGGTGCTAAGTGTAAAGTTGAACAGGGAGTTCTTTTTACTATAACTTAGATCAACTTTGAACTATATCTTGTCATGTGTTTTTAACTTAATGGATTGCCTCGATCTAGACAAGGTCCCATGGATGTAGGCTAAAAGTGGAGTTAGCTGAACTATGTATATGGCTATGTTCTTTAATTTCTACACTTGTGTTTGATGTGTTTAAATTGGAAATGTTTAATCTACTTGTAATTATTTTGCTGCACTTAAAATGGGTAAACACATTCTAACGTGAGTTAAATCTCTAACTCTCTCCCCAACAAGTGGTATCAGAGCGTGTCTTGATAAGTTGCTTCAGTTGATCCTTATCCATTATGATTGTTTTCACATGCATCTGAGTATCTGGTTGTGGACGAAATCTGATCTATATTGCATTTTCATTTTAGATCTACTGTGTGTCTGTGGGTGTACTTCTGTTTGTTGTGTTAGCATCTGTATGATTGTTTTTCATCATGAGTTTCTTCCCTGAAGGAGGATCTACTCATAGACCACATCTGTTAGAAGGAACTAACTATTATACGTGGAGGCCTAGGATGCATACTTTCCTTAAGTCTATAGATGAAAGAGTCTGGTCCATGGTCGTGAATGGTTGGACACCCCCGGTTATTGTTGACAATAAAGTGTCTAGACCAAAACTTATTGCTAGTTGGACTTCTGATGAGATAACTTTGGTAAATTATAACTCTAAAGCCCTTCAATACTCTTTTTAATGTTGTTAATGTGAACCAAATGAAAGTCATAGCTAATAGTGAGCTTGCTAAAGATGCTTAGGATAGGCTTCAAGTCAAGAATGAGGGAACTTGTACCGTTAAAAGAAACAGGCTTAGAAAAATTGTCACTGATTTTGAAAATCTGAATATGGAAGAGGATAAGACTATAACTGGTTTTTATGGTAGAGTTTGTGATATTTCTAATGAGTGTTTTGCTTTGGGAAGAACGTATTCTAAGACTAAACTTGTTAGGAAAGTGCTTTGTTCTTTGCTCTGGAGGTTTACGATATACTCAAGTTGAGGGAATCGACTTTGATGAAACCTTTGATCCTGTTACTCGACTTGAATCAATTTGATTATTGCTTTTTGTTGCCCGTTGCCTCAAGATCAAATTGTTTCAAATAGCGCCTTCTTTAATGGAATGCTCACCGAAGAAGTGTATGTTGAACAACCAATTGGCTTTCAAGACCTCCACAAAACTAATCATGTATTCAGATTGAAGAAAGCACTTTATGGTTTGAAACAGGTCCCACGGGCCTGGTGTGAAAGGTTGACAACTTTCCTTCTTGAGCATAACTATGAACGAGGTAATGCCCACAAAACCCTCTTTATCAAGTGTGCTAACAATGAAATCATGTGTGCAAAGATTTACGTTGATGATATTGTGTTTGGTTCTACATCTTATTCACATGCACTTGAATTCATTAAATTGATGAAAAATGAGTTTGAGATGAGTTTGGTAGGAGAACTATATATGTTTCTTGGACTTCAAATTAAACAAACGGATAATGGCATGTTTGTTTCCCAATCAAAGTATGCCAGAAACATGTTGAAAATATTTTGTTTAGACAATGCAAAGCATCTTGGAACCCCCTATGAGTTCTACCCTTAAGTCGTCCCAAAGATGAATATGGTAAAAGGTAGATAATAAGTTGTACCGAAGCATGATTGGAAGTCTTCTTTACTTAACTACAAGTCGACCTAATATTTGTTTTAGTGTTGGAGTTTGTGCTAGGTTTCAAACTAATCCATCTGAGTTGCACCTGAATGCAGTGAAAAGAATCATGAAATATGTTTCAGGTTCGTGTGATTTTGGCCTTTGGTACTTATTTGATTCTAACAATTGCTCGGTTGGGATAGTGATATAGATTGGGCAGAAAGTTTGGATGATCAAAAAAGTACTTCGGGTGCATGTTTCTACCTTGGAAACAACCTTGTCACGTGATATAGCAACAAGCAAAATGCAATCTCCTATCCATTACTGAGGCTGAGTACATTGCCACAGGAAGTTGTTGCACTCAAATTTTATGGTTAAAGCAAATGTTGAATGATTATGGTGTTGATCAAGATTGCGTGACAATATTTTGTGGCAACACGAGTGCCATTAACATCTCTAAGAATCCAGTCCAACATTCTAGGATTAAGCACATTGACATAAGACATCATTTATTAGACAGTTAGTTGAAGAGAACATCATTGCACTTGCTCATGTGAACACAAAATCCCAATTGGGTGATTTATTTACAAAAGCACTTGACTATAACACCTTTGTTTTCTTGAGGAAATCCATTTGACTATTTCAACTTGAATAGTTTTTCATTTCTGTTAATGAATAAAGCATGAACATGTTACTTTTATTTTTGTTTGTCAAGACTCTTTGATCTGTGCTAGCACTTTAATTGTCATTAATTTTCTCTTATCTGTGTGCTAACTTTGGTATGTTGTGTCCACTGAGACTCTCTTTAAAACATGACCTTATCTCATCATGAGTTGATTGTCCATTCTTGTCACCATTATGAAAGAACTACCTTGCATGAAGCGTGAAAGTTATTTTGAGTAATTTTCTAATTTGTAGAGACCCCTGTATTTTGGAAAATCTACCATTAATAGAACTACCTTCTTATACGTGTGAAAGATATGTTTTAAAACTTGGCCTAGTCGGTTCAATCAGTCGGACTAGGAACCAAGGCCAACTCTGGTCTGGGTTGGAGGGAAAATCGCCTATGTCCACTTGGAACCGAGACCAACTGAGTTGGACCGGTTGCACAATATTGAAGCACTAATCAAACTGACCCAAGGACCAAATTGGGTCGCTAAAATGCTAGGGCCGATTTCGATTTTTCAAACACGAATAGCTAATTCAGTCATATTTTGATTATTTTCTAGTCCATTTGTGCAATCTTCAATCAAATTTCAGTTGCAAATTGCATTCTTTGTTCTCTCAATTGTAACCATCCATTCTCATGGGTTGTCAAGCCATCAGAATTTCCTAAACCTGATGTTGTAGGAGAATTACCAAATGGGTTTGCCGAAGAAAAAAAAAAAAACGTTTCATTGGATCCTAGTGTCCCCAAATGCCATAGAATCTCCAGATCTGATTTGGACCTCGTTTGTCCAGGTTGCGGCGACTAAGGCCTTCTTGACTGTCAAGTAAAATAAGGGGGAAGGGAAGGAGTAGGATGAAGTGAAGAAGTCAGAGACGAAGAATAGAGGATGGAAGAAGAAAGAGAAGAGGAGAGAAGAAAGTTACAGAAGAGTGAGGGGAAAGTGATAGAAGAAAGAAGAAAGTGACGACGAGGGAGAGAAAAAAAAGTATAGGAGCTGCACTGCTACAGGGGCATGTTTGCTAGATTTTAAACCTATAGAGACTGATATGTAATTTATCAAATGTGTTTCTGTTGCACACCGATCCCTCTTGTTGGTCCAACCTGGTTTGGACGGTCAAAAGTAACTCTAACCTATAAGAGGTTGAGATACATGCATGTAATTAGGTCGATCTTCAAATAATAGAGCCGATTAGATGTAACTGTCAACACTCACCATTCATGGTGGTTTGTAGGTGAATATCTGTATCTCTAATTGTAAGTGTACAAAAGTTGTTAGACATCAAGTCATTGCCTGAACAACCAAGCCATCGCCTAGTGAAAGAGGTGGAACCTGGAAATTAATGGAATAAAAAAACTTCAAGAAATATGAAGGGTCAAAGGGAAAAGAATTAGTTTTATAGTATAAAATTGCTATCTTTTTAAATGAAATCTTAAAATATATATATATATATATATATATATATATATATATATATATCTAAAGCTAGGGTGGGGGCGGTCCTCCACGACCTATAGAAGACTAGGAGTAAGGTTATTTGGTTGGGTTTGTCTGCTTGTCAATAATGTTTATTAGGATTTAAAATAAGCAATTTTATCAAAATTTGAGCTTCTCCCTTGAGTTCTTTTTGAACTTATTTAAAATGTTTAAATTTCAAAAATATCCTTATTTTGCTTTATAAATTTGACTTAATTTATTCTTGTATATTAAAGCTTTTATTGGTAAATTAATATTATAATTTTCTTTTACATTTTCCTAACCAAAGAACTAACAAATTTTTCATAAAAACCATATTTTCATAACCTCTACTTCAATAAGCTCTTCTTCTATGCTCTATTTGAATAAACCATACTAAATAGACCCATTATCTAGAATTGAAAACCAATAAATTGGGGAGTGACGAATGATGAATATTTATCTTCACTTATTTTCTAAAGTTTTCTACCTCAAGAATTGTGTTTGGCTAATGAGAAAGTGAAAGAAAACCATACGTCAATTATATCATGATTGATGGTGTTGTTTGCACCTAAAATTTCTCTTTACATTACCCCTTTTTTATAAATTATAATGTTGAAATAGCCTTACCTAAAATTCCTATTACAGACTCTACCTCTTTTTCTATCTATTCTCCACGAAATGCATTTTTTTTTTTTTTTTTTTGAGATATTCATTTTAATTAGAAAATTTTTCTATTTTGAATGAAAAATTCATACATGAATACATATCAAAACGGTCAATTTGATGGTCAATTATTAAATTTTATTAATTTTTTAGGAATTGATTTTTCTTGTTCTTTTACTTTCTCTCTTAGAGCTATTTCCTATTTACTTGAGCACTACATTCGGGTCCAATTTTATCTCCTTTCTCATTGGACCCAAAACATAAAGAGAAATGAATTTTAGTGTTCATCATAACATCATTCTTCCGTTATTAAGTACATATTAGTTACATTTCAAAGTATATTTTTTAACGTCACTTAACAATAAAAATATCATTTTAGATTAAATAATTTTTTTTCTTGCACATCTCTTTTTCTCATGTTCCAATTCAGACTTCTTAAAAATTGAAAGGAATTATTGTTTGTTTCAACATTTAACTTAATTTTAAATAATTTAACCTAAACTTATTGCTATGGTTTTAATTAGTTTGCAATTGGTAGCTGGTTTCAAGTTTTTATCTTCATTTTAAAGACTATCTTATGCTGAAATAATTGATAATGATTAGATTTGAATGTGGAAATGAGGTTCCACGTTGTAAACTCAGCAGGCATTATAAGCCATTTGCCAGGTGCATGTATATATATTTTTCCTTAAACTTTAGATAGTAAATTAGATACATTACATTCTTTGGAGTGTATGGTATATGATATTTCATACATTTTAATATTTTTGTACAAGTTTTTTCAAGCAAGTTAAACATGTATTTCGTCTTGGAACTTTTTATTTTTGATGAAACCTCAACAGAATGAGGGAATTTTATTAAACAAAAAAGAAATCAAATACACCTAAAGAGGGGGACGTAATGAGCCTTACCTCTTGACAGCATGCTAATACATAAAGATTAAAACAAAAACAAAATATGCATGCCTAAGAAACTAAATCCATACAATTAACCAAAAGAAAAATGATACATTATTTTATTCTGTTGCAAGCTTGAAGACATTCTACTCACAATCTATTGTCCTGGTTTGATTGTTTGAAGGCACCTAGGGAAGATCTGTTGCGGCTGAAAATATATGAGAAACCCTATTCATGGTTGGCCTGGATTTTGAATTGGAATTCAAGCAATCAATTGCTAGCTTTACGATTGCTATCAGTTGATCTTGAATAGTAGGTGGAGGAAGTGGAAGGCGTTCGTCCAAAACATTGTTCAACAACAAGTTCTCCCAAGTGAAAGTAGAGGATAAAGTAGGAATGATATCACCCGGATGCTTTCCATTGATCACTTCCAATTCTAACACTCCAAAACTATATACATCACATTTTTCAGTTACCTAAACAATCATGACAATAAAAAATGAATTATATATACCTGGTGCAATATATCCATATGTGCCTGCAAGTTGTGTCCAATTGGATGAGTCTGGTTTAAGAAATTTGGCAATTCCAAAGTCTGAAACATGAGCTTCATATTCTGAATCCAACAACACATTTTTGCTCGATATGTCTCGATGAACT